>CM021108.1:260495549-260528620 GCA_007115665.2 Sequoiadendron giganteum | reverse complement strand
GAGGGTTTAAGTTTGAGGGTAGAGGATTGAGGGTATAGGGTTAGGGGATTAGGGTTGAGGGTCCAATGTATAGGGTAGAGGGTATAGGGGTTGAGGGAATAGGGTTTAAGGGTTTAGGGATTAATAGGGTATAGGGGTTGAGGGATTAGGGTTTAAGGGTTGAACATTGAGGGTTGAGGGATTAGGGTTTAAGGGTTGAGGGTTGAGAGATTAAGAGGGTATAGGGGTTGAGGGATTAGGGTTTAGGGTAGAGGGTAGAGGGTTTAAAGGTTTAGGTTTTAGGGTTTAGGGTTGATTTTTTAAGAGTTTATAGGGTAGAGGCTAGAGGCTAGAGGGTTTAAGGTTGAGGGTGCACAATGAGGGTATAGGGTTGGGGGATTAGGGTTGAGGGTCCAATGTATATGGTAGAGGGTATAGGGGTCGATGAATTAGGGTTGAGGGTAGAGGGTAGAGAATTGAGGGTAGAGGGTAGAGGGTTTAAGGGTTTAGGGTTTAATGGTTGAGAGTTTAGGGTTTAGGGTTGAGTATTTAAGGGTTTAAAGGGTAGAGGGTAGAGGGTTTAAAGGTTGAGGGTTTAAGGTTGAGGGTAGAGGATTGAGGGTATAGGTTTAGGGGATTAGGCTTGAGGTTCTAATGTATAGGGGTTGAGGGATTAGGGTTTAAGGGTTGAGGTATTCGGAGGGTATAGGGGTTGAGGGATTAGGGTTTAAGGGTTGAGGGATTAAGAGGGTATATGGGTTGAGGGATTAGGGTTTAAGGGTTGAGGGATTAAGAGGGTATAGGGTTTGAGGGATTAGGGTTTAAGGGTTGAGGGTTGAGGGCTGAGGGATTAAGAGGGTATAGGTGTTGAGGGATTACAGTTTAATGGTTGAGGGTTGAGGGTTGAGGGTTGAGGGTTGAGTGATTAAGAGGGTATAGGGGTTGAGGGATTAGGGTTTAAGGGTTGAGGTTTGATGGTTGAGGGATTAAGAGGGTATAGGGGTTGAGGGATTAGGGTTTAAGGGTTGAGGGTTGAGGGATTAAGAGGGTATAGGGGTTGAGGGTTGAGGGTTGAGGTATTAAGAGGTTATAGGGGTTGAGGGATTAGGGTTTAAGGGTTGAGGGTTGAGGATTTAGGGTTTAAGGTTGAGTGTTTAAGGGTTTATAGGGTAGAGGGTAGAGGGTTTAAGGGTTGAGACTCTCCCTCCTACCCCCCCCTCGGTCTCTATCTCTCACTCACTCCTATCTCTCTCCCTCTATCCTTAACCCATAAGCCTTTACCCTTAACCCTTAAACCCTTAACTCTTAACCCTCTACCCTCTATCTCTCTCCCACTCCCTCTCTCTCTCTCAAATCTCTCCCTCCTACCCCCTCTCCCTCTCTTATGTCTCTCTCTCATTGTTCAATCACTCCCACTCTCTTTATCTCCACCTCCCTCCCTCTCCCTCTCTCTCCCATCTCCTTCTCCCCTCTCTCTCTCCCACTCTCCCTCTCCCTCCCATTCTCCCCTCTCTCCCTCTCTCTCTCCCCACTCTCTCTTTCTCCCACTCTCCCCCTCTCTCCCTCCCTCTCTATCTCCATCTCTCTCTCTCTCTCCCTCTTTCCCACTCTCTCTCTCTCAACCCTACACCCTCTACCCTTAACCCTAAGCCCTTAAACCCTCAACACCCCTCCCTCTCTACTATATATCTCTCCTCTCTCTCCCTCAAACTCTCTCTCTCTCTCTCTCTCTCACACACACACACACTCACATCTATCTCCTCTACTATAAGGGTACAGGGGAGAGATATAGAATTAGGGTAGAGGGTATATACAAAGAGAGAGAAAAAAAATCTATTAAAAATACCATCTTTCACATAACTCGAGCGTGTTTTGAAGAAGTAGATATATGGTTGTTTTAGCAAGAAATAACACGCTCACATTAGAATGCGAGTGCGTTATAACGTGAGCGCATTTTGTCTTGCACTAAAAATGGTAAAAAAACTCAATATACCCATGATCTCAAGGTCCACATTCTACATATTCTCCTGGTTTTACGTGTGTGATGACAAAAAGATGTTTTGTGATGATGTTGTGAAGTGTGCATGCATGTTTTCCACATTCCACCACCTTTTCATGAAATAGAATAATTTTCACATTTAAAGGCATATAATATCAATTCAAGTCTGAATTCCATTCAAAAGTGATATACAATTGAAGTTTGGAGGGGAACAAGCTTTTGAAAAAGTCAAATTGTTGAGGAGTTTGAAGAAAGAAGAATCAAAGGCTACATAATTGGGTTGAAATCCTCCATTTGAAGCTCTAGTTTTTTAGGTATGTGAAGTCTTTACACATTTTCTTTCATTCTATTATGGCATGCTTTCATTTTTTTTATTTTGCATATTCCATGTTGATTATTATTTATTTGTCAATATAACCTTAGGTTGTCAACACACATTTTAAATTAAACAATTATATACACTTTCCAATTAAATTTTTAAACCTGATGCAGAGCATCTACCAAGATCCACAAATCATCAAGGGTACTTATGACCCTAGCATAAATTGGAGAAGATCAACCAACAAACTTAATCATCTTTTCATCAAAATCATTCAATTTCACTTGATTTCATATATCCACAAAACATTAGAACTTGGATCCAACTCTTTTTTAGACTCAAAAATAGATTAAACAGCATAAAATTGATTGTAACATAGCATAAACCTAATTAGAAACTCATAACCATTCAATTCCTTCATGATTCACTAATTCACTCTTCAGTGCAACTTACATGGAAAAATAACAAAATATCATGGATTCTTGCTACTAACCTTTATCTAGACATCCAAGACACTGTAATCAACATGTTATTGATTGAAATAAACCAAATACACATTCACAAACCACCGATCCATTGAGATCTTTAATTCTTGCAGTCATAACATCATTTTGCACAAGGAGTCAACTTTGCTCAAAACAACAAATTCCACAAGTTAGCCTTTCTAACTTCTACCAAGCATTGAGACATATTTTCCAACATATTTTAAACAGTTTCCAAACATATACAATCAACCTTTTCATTGTTTTATCAGATTCACTCCTTCTAGCAAACTATCCACCATATTCCAAGAAGGTCACCAAACCCTTAAATTAGGTGATCCATCTTCAGTCATTTTGTATCTTTAAAACCTAAAGGAACAATCTGAATTCTATTTTGACATATACTCATATACCTTAATGTTAGTTAAATTTTTTTTGAAACAAACATCAAAAAACTTGACTGAACGCTAGAATAAGCCTCAAATTAGGCCAAATTTACAGATGAAGTATCCTAAAATCACAACCAAAACACCTAACAACTCCAAATATTCTTTAGCCAAGTCAAAAAATACCATATTCAACCAATTTTAGGAATGGAAAGTATCAAATAAATGTTGTTCAACAAAACCCTTAATTTATGCTCCCAAACAAGCTTTCCAAATGAGGGTTTATTAGAAAAGCATACTCCAAACCTTCACATGCTCTACCACTACTTGAAACACATTTAGAAATGTTTACCCATGGTTTAGGAACAAATGTATAGTCTCATTGAATGCTCTTTCCTCAATCACCAACTTGTAACCATCCATTTTTATTGGAAAACTTCTGTATTTCTTGAGAGGACAACAACCAAATGATGGATTATTGTTTTCCCCTGCACAAAACAATATGCACACACCTTACATAGCCTAAAACTAACCTACTCCATAGAATTGCAGGGCCTAGATCATGGAGTAGTCATAATGAACCTTCTTAGACTCTCAAACGCCCCTAGTGCACCAAAACCACATCTCTTTGAGGAATTTTTTATTTAACAATTGACTTACCTTGTGTATTGATGCAATCAGGGGAGGTCCTATAACACAACTCAACACAAAATCAACCAACAACAACAATTCACAATTCATAAAATTTTTCACTTTCACCAATTCAATAGTCATCCTTGTAACATAGCTAACTCACTCAACCAAGTATATCTTTTAGAGAAGGTCTTCTCAGACCAAGACTTGACCCTTCTCAAAGTTCCAACAGGGCACACAATAACATATCAACAAGCCACAATAGGCTTCTTTGTTATAACTTCATCGAAACTAGATTTCTACACCAACTAGGCCTCAAATTAGGCCTCTTTTACAAAGGGCCTTATCTTAAATCCTTTTCCAAAACATAAAACTCAATTGGGCAGCATTATATATGTTATCAAACCAAGGATTCCACCATTTTTTTTCATAAAATCACTCACCAAAGTGTCAAATCACAAAACCCTCCTTTTTACCCAAGAAACTAAGGGTTTATTGAAAAACACTCATCCAACCCTCACACAATCTAATGAATACTTCAAACAGGTCTAAAATGGCTTGTACAAAATCAATTCAACAAGAAGATTTATATTCAAAAACTCTTAGTACGATCTGTACCAAGGCTACAAAAGACAAAGAAATACATAAAATCTGAAAAAATAGTGATTTTTCAATTCAATCTTCCTTCAAATCTTCAAAATCAATCTTTGCATCGATGTTCTCCAAAATATATATTTTTTTCCCACAAAAATAACTATCCTAATTCCTTGAACTGACATTTAAAATGGTATGACTATTTTCCTTCCTCAAAATCTACTTTTTACAACTTTACAATTTTGCCCTTTTGGACAATTGGCAACTTACCAATGTTTATTTCTATTTTGAAATCTAAACCTTCTAAACACCTAGGAAACATAAAAAATGACTCATTACAATGGAAAATGGTCTTATTGACCTTATTTAATGCAAAAATTCCAAAATCCTAAAGCCTAGACAACAACTTCTTGAATTGACAATTTTCATTCAATGGTGCTCTTGCACCATGTATGCTTCCACATTTTATATACGCATATATATGACATAAGTTTTAGGGAAGTAAAATAAAACATCATTTCTCAATACTTTATTATGGATGTGCATACCACATGGCTTGTCCATGCTTCCATTTTGAGCCTATCTTGCAATCATGGCATGCCACATTACCACATTTCTTTAAGGCATCCCATTGAAAAAAATCATGTGACCTTTTTCTATGCTAGAAATACTCTTGTACAGGATGATTGTAAGTATTCTTTATGAAGCCTTGAATGACATATATTTTGATTTATTTGAATGGATACATTTTTGAGGAACTAATATTCATCTCATTGCCATGCTACAGGTAAAATTATCTGCCATGCCAAAGAAACAAACAATGAAGAAACTAATAGACGAAGAGTATGAAACCTTCAAACAAAAGGAGATAGATCGGGTGGAAGCATATCGTGAAAAGAATAAATTGGACACGATTGATGGAAAAAATCAATTGAAGAGGAACCTCAACCATCAAAAAGAGCAAAGGAATTGGCAGCACAAAGGGCACAAATGTGAAAGAGTCGTGCTAAGAGAGATTTGGATACTGTAGTTGGAGACACACCTCAACAGCAAGTGAATACAAAGGGACACCATCAAGCACAAGCGAATATGGAGGGAAACCATCTACCGTAAGTGAATATGGAGGGACACTATCTATTGCAAGTGAATATTGTTGGACACCATCAAATGCATCTTAATTTGAGAGTACATCATCACTCGGCTTTGACGAAGAATGTATGCCATCATCCCCACATGAACCTCAAGGTATTTCTTCTACTCCACCCTCGATCGAAGGTAAGAAATCTAGCCCACCTTAATTAAATATTGATAAAATTCATAATGTTGAGATGTATGTACCTAGTAGAAAACCACCTAGAATTTTGTGTAGAAAGCCAAAATATTTGATTAATATTGATGAGGATATTTTGCAGCACATGGAAGGTAAGATTTCAACACGCACTTGTAGAAGATATGCTGATAAGATTTGGAAATTATTCTTTGAAAGGCTAAATGAGACTGCAAGATGTCAACTATTTGTTGAAATGATGCGGGGTGTAAAGTATAGAAACATCATGAAGATTCTTGGGTTCAGAACATCGAATGCATCAAGTGAAAACACTATCGTGAAGAATCTAATAGATGATTATGAGAGTGTGGGAAAGATCTCATGCTCAAAGGATAGTAATGTCACCCGACATGTCATTACATTGACTTTGGTAAGCTGCCAAACAAAGAGAGCTCATCTCATTAGAAAGATAAGTGAACAAACGAGAATTAGTAGAAAAAATTTATCAAGAGCCGTTCAAAGGCAACAAAGAATTGAGGGCACCGATTCAAATTAATTATGGGAATTCTCGGGGAGAATGCCAAGAAAAGATAAAAAAGTTGTTGAAGCTTTGAGAACACTAATTGAAGAGTATTGGAAGAATAACACAAGGCCATCTTTGAATCAAAGGGATGTGGTAAGAAGGAGAATCGGTAGTCATAACCGTGAGCCACATCCAAAGCATTTTTTGGATATGACTCAAACCCAATTTTTTCGTAAATTTCAAAATGATTATCCTCAAATTTGTATTTCTCAAATATTTTTTGAAATTCTTAAACCTTTTTATGTCAAGATAAATCACACACACACTACTTGTTGTTGTAGACTACATATTTAATTCTCTAACCATTATGATGTTTATCATTCTATATGTTTAGATTTGTATACTAACAATGTTTTGTAGGATTGTGGCATAGAAGCCCCACCAAAATCTTCAAGAGAGTTCTTATCAAAAAAATTATGTGAAATAAAGGATGACCAGATATTCTATAGGACAACATGCTTGGATGGTTCATGCGAGCGTTGTGGCGGCTTGCAGTGTATGCTAGTATGTCAACATATGGAAATCATAGATGAGGTGGGACAAAAACTAGTAGAGTTCAGGAAGTATAAAATAGTGGCATATGCTACAAAATATGGGTCTCAAGAAAAAAGGTGTGATTTGGTTATTCAGTTGATTCTAGTGTATCAGTTTATATCCATGTTTCATGATAATATATTGTCTGAGTATGCAATGCATACCCATAGAGCCTGATGGTTGGACACACAATTCAAGCTATCCAAGGACACCTTTCTAGTTGGTAGCATAGTATCAGTGGTTGAATTTGCAGAGAACTACACTCTATAGCCACATCGTGAGGTGCAGTCATAGTATTACAACTCCACACAGGTTTTGATATTTGTACACATAGCATTCATCCATGCATCTGATAGTACAAAGGACCAAAGGAGTACCAATTTTACATTAGTGATGATCACACACATTCTCTAGAGTTCGTGCAAGGTTGCTTCTAGATTTTCTATAGTGGTTTGGCTCAGAGGGGCATTGTTAGAGTAATAATTTATTATGCTTAATTAATTATATCATACTGGTTAATTAATTAAGTCACTTATTCCTCTAGTTGCTTAAACTAAACTTAGGCACATTAATAATTGATTAATTATTAAGTGTGCACACTAGGGTTTCATTTAGGGTTTCCCTTTTAGGGTTTCTTGATCTCCTTCATAAGGATTGATCTCTTTGTAATACGAGATTCTCATATTGCATTTTACACTTTGAGGTTTACAGAACATCTTGTTGGTTTTGCATGTCTTTTGCATGTGACAGGTATCCATTTGCATGCAGGGATCTCGGATTCTAACATGGTATCAGAGCTCCAGACCTGCCGCTGCCTGTTCGTGATCTGAAGATATGGCTTCTCAGTGAGTTTCAAGTGCAAGGGTTTCCACAGGAATCTTTTTTTGCAAGATCTGGGGGTAGCCAAATTTTTGGGACACTATGGGCTCAAACGGACATCGCCATCGCGTTCACAGCACCCCAAAACCCTAGAAATGCCTGTCAAATCATCCATTTTCGAGCAGTTGGTTTCTGAGGCAAAAAATTTTTACCAGAGAGGCCGTACGGCCTCCCCGGCATGCTTCACGAGACACAAACTTTGAAAAAAATAAATAAAAAATGAAGCTTTTTGGGATTCAGGCTGCGCTCACAGTTTGGAGGGTTCCGCTGCCGGGCGGCCACCAGGCGGCCACCGGCTCACCACCGCCGCTGGTGGCTCCCCCACCCAGCTCCGCCGGTCGGCCCAGCCCTTGCAGGCCTCTTCGCGTGTAGCCCCGGTCATATGGACGACCGGGGGTTACCCGCCAGCCCCTGAGGGCTCCTTGTCCACAGCGCCCGGTCGCATGGAGAACCAGAGGCTCCGCTCAGCCCCCTGCCCTACGCCCACGGTCATATGGCGACCAGAGGCCCAAAACTTTTTTGCAGGGGGGCCGGATTTTTGTGCCGACGGCCAGATGGCCGTCAAATTTTTTGTAGTGAAGTGCTGACGTCAGCATGACATCATCAGTTGTACGGCAGTTTGTCCCCCTAACCCTTATTTGCCTTAAAAGAGCAATTTTTTTGTTTTTGGCATAACTTGGGCATACGGTATCAAAATCAGGCAAACGAGATATCGCCGGAAAGCTGGTTCCGAGTACTTTCATTTGGTAAAGTTTATTTTTCAGTATTTTCCTGTTTTACTGAATTTATTGCTGGTTGAAGTCAGATGTACTTTTTATGCTTCCGAGCTCATAACTCTTTGCCACGATCTCCAATTTTCGCTATCTTTGTGGCGTTGGAAAGGTATTGAGGAGCTTTATGTTGCTGTCCATGCACTTTTTTTTGTATCTATCCCAGGTTTTTCATTAATCCAGATTTGGCCCGATGGGTGTTTTGGAGATTACCTGGATATTTTGGCAGTTGGGAGAGTGCATCTTGCATCTTTGCACTTCATTTTCAGTGATACATCATTCAATAATGGACTGCTACTTCATAGATTCTAGTGTTGTTCCCGTTTGGAGTTTTCAAGTGTTCCGTGGCATCGGGTCTGCTGTTGCATCATTATGATTCCGATATGGTTTCTTGTAGACAGAAGTATCTTTCCTTGCTTGCCAGATTGCGGTTCCAGTGTTACTCTATAGTGTTCTTCCAGTGCTTCTTTGCAGCATGTCATATCATTGTAGGGGGGTTTTGTCCCACTGGGTTTTCCTCCTCTACCTCTTTCTTGCATTTGTAAATGGGTACCTGATCAGGCCTAGTTGTCGGGACCCATCTTTTCTTGCATGCATCTTATTCTAGTGTTTTAGCTTCTTCCTAAGTTCATCTTAAGGGGGGGTGTTAGAGTAATAATTTATTACGCTTAATTAATTACATCATACTGGTTAATTAATTAAGTCACTTATTCCTCTAGTTGCTTAAGCTAAACTTAGGCACATTAATAATTGATTAATTATTAAGTGTGCACACTAGGGTTTCATTTAGGGTTTCCCTTTTAGGGTTTCTTGATCTCCTTCATAAGGATTGATCTCTTTGTAATACGAGATTCTCATAATGCATTTTACACTTTGAGGTTTACAGAACATCTTGTTGGTTTTGCATGTCTTTTGCATGTGACAGGTATCCATTTGTATGCAGGTGATCTTGGATTCTAATAGGCATAACATACGGTCAACATATAATATGGTTAGATAACTGTGTGGCACACTTCAAGAACCCGCGCATGTTCTACTGGTTGTGCAGGATGTATGTCATTACAAGTGTTCAGCATATGTGGAACTTTTGTGAGGTCAGGCACGAAAAGGGGGAGCATGATGGTGAAGGAGCATGCATGAAAAGAGCATTAGCATGAGAAAAGTTAAAGTATAAAGACAGTGCAAAGTTGATAGATGCAAGATCAATCATCGAGTGGTGTAATGCTTCGATGGGTCCAAGTAATGAAGGTACATCTACAGTTCATAGACTTTTTTGGTTGATGGATGATACTAAAATTGCACCATATGAGGACTATTGTACACTAACAGGATCGAGTGAGCTACACTCTTTCCTTAGCTCAAATGCAGGTTCATGGAGTATCAATACATGAAAGATGTCATGCTTTTTTTCTTCATGTACAATGCAAGCTTGGAATGGTTGAGTCAAGGAAGTGGGTTGGAAAATGGTTGACAAGCTATCTTAGCCCACTTCACATGTATTGCCCTCCAATGGCATTGGAACTGACACAGATGGAATCATCAGTTGAATTTGACCACGTATCAGATCTAGTTCAACTAGGTAATATATCTACTTGCTTAGTTGTTGAAATTCCATATTGTTATCTTACTTTTTAGTGTATTCATAATGTTGACTAATTTCAAGAGATTTGCTACAGATATCAATGCAAGGCATGTTTATGTAGTTATTGTAGATGAAGACAATCAAGAGGGAACAAAATATTACTTTTGTCATTGTGTTGAGGCCAAAAATAAATTGGAGGCCCCATTTATAGATGGAGAAAACATCAAATACCCTATAGGCTCAGTTGTGGTTACTGGAACGTGGCTTAGAAGGTACCCACATAAGAGTGTTAAACATTGGCTATTTCAGGACTTTGACACGCATCATAAGATTCTTCATTACTTGAACCTTGTCACAGTGGCATCCAATTTTTGTTTGACCAAATATGGGGGTAGACCTTTGAACAAGACCTTGTGGAAGGTCTATGAGTTTGACCATGAGGCAATACTTGACACAATAAAGATTAGAGAAGACCCAGATGGTTCGTTGGATTAATTTGTAAGTATGCACATTGGTTCTTATTAATTTATACTTGTATGCACATTAATTTATTTGATGCCAATGCTATCATCTTCTTTTACTTTTCCTATTTGTAAGTAACCAGCCAAAAATTGATTGGTGTCCCCTTGTAGAAAATACAGATTTATGAGCCATCTAAGAGAAACTCAACCAGAAAAGCAATGCAACATCCCTATTTTGATGATATTGACAAATCTCAATTATGATTATAAGCCATTACAAAAGTGCGTTTGAAGCTTGGTGAGGGAATTTCAAGTTATTCATTTGAAATTAACCTTATCATGAGCACCTATGATGTAGACATTATAAGAGCATCTCTAATTTCAATTTATTATGTTCATGAGAGGTGTTCTGTGCAATAGGTATCTTGGAACTCCCAATGAAGATGTATGACTAGGAGTGACTAAGTTAAGAGACTGGCATGCCTATCTCTAAGTTTCTTCCATCTATTTTCATCTCATTCAATCTATTTTGGATGCTCTTTATTTTTCTTCTTTTACTTTGCGTATTTGTAAGTAAACTACTAAAAATTGATTGGTCTCTCCTTGCAAAAAATGCTGATTTATGAGCCATCGAATATAATCACAGCCAAAAAAGCAATGCAACATCCTTATTTTGATGATCTTGAATAATCTCAATTCTAATTTGAAGCCATTATAAAAGAGTGTGTAAATATTAGAGAGGGAATCTCAAGTTATTCATTTGAAGTTAACCTCATAATGAGCACCTATGATGTAGACATTATAAGACAATATTGGATGTATGAGTGACACTGTAAAAGATTTGTGAGAATAGAGTACCTAAGGCATTGTAATGAGATTTACTCAAATATTAAAATGTCATGTAGGGGCACCAAGGTTATTGAGAAAATTTTGTTCATGGAAGTCTTAAGTTAGTTTTGTGTTTTGATTTTTTGTGCTTTAGTGATGCAGGGAAGATAAGAGATGGCATTTTATGTTGTTGCCCTATGTGTTGTGTCAAAATTAGCATGAAAAATGAGGTTTTACACTAGGGTTTGATAAAATATGACCATGGGAGGATTGGTGATTTACTTTTAATCTTTTTCAGACCCATTCAAGGGTGATTGAAGTGGTGACAGGGCTGGAGAGGGTTTGGAAAGAGGTTTTTCAATAAACCCCTATTGAATTGGCTAGAAACAAGGGTTTCCTGAATTGCCATTTGGGAAAGTGAGTCTCTACAAACCAAGGGTAGATTTGGATGTTTTGAGGGCTAATGAGTGCTTCCCCATAGGGTTCTTGGGTTGATTGTAAGATATGAGAGGTGTCTCTTTGTAAAAATGGCCTAATTCATGGGCTAGGTCAGTGTAGGAGATGTAGTTTTAACTTGTTGTTCCAAAATACTTGCATAAGGTGTTGAAGGAAAGTCATGGTAGAATTTGACGGGTCTTTGAAACTGTGAAGAGTTGGTTGGTTGAGTGAGATTGGTGTGAGTTGGGTTCAATTTCCAAGGTCCGTAGACCTACTTGCAAGGTAGAGTGCTTGTGTGGTGAATAACATTTGTGAGGGTTTGAGGTTCAAAACCCTATTTAATTCACTTGGTGGAATGAATTAAACAAGCCTAGGTCATGTGTGTTTAGGGTCTAAGAGAGCAGGGGAATCTTTATGTGGTTTTGGGCATGAAGCCCTAGGTAGTTTCATTGTCATTTTGAGTGAAATTGGTGGCTACAGTCATGAATTGGATAAGGGAATGTTAGAGGAGGCCATTTTATGAAATTTTGAGCATGTGTGGGTGGAACAAAAGGTGTTGGAACAAGCGGCAAAGTTTGGAGAGGTCTATAAGTAGGTTTTTCCATAAAACCCTAACAAATAGCCTAGAAATGAGGGTTTGTGGTTTAGGGTATTTGTAGTCCATAAAGTGGTGAACCAATTGGGGATTTTGGGGTTTGGGCACATAATAATTTCTGCCCCATTGAAATATTAGGCTTTTGATAAGTTTCTAGGATACTTCCTTTGGAAAATAGGGCTAATTTTACCTTGGTAGCAGTAGAAAAGCCTCAGCTTGAGGGCTTTGATCTAACCAAAAAAAAAAAAAAATGGATTTAAGTCTTCTTCCCACCAAATTCCATCCAAAAGATAGCACAATCACCTTGTATGGAACCGTACAGTTCAAGGAAACATCAATGTTTGGGTAAACATACAAAAAATTGCAAGGAAACAATGAATATTATTGATCTTCTTCTAAGTACAACATCTCCAACCTCAACCTCAAACCAAAAGTTATGGATTTATGCTAGGAATGCTAAATTTATGCTAGGTATGGTCCTCTTTCACACCCAAACATGCGGAATCGCTCTGAGCTATGTTCAAACAGCTCAATCCCTTAAGGGTCCAAAGTGGAAAAGGGAAGCAATCTTTGATGGCGTATTACTCAAAAACCATGGTGCTTAAAAAATATTCATCTGAGCCTGTGAGGTCATGTTGGGCCCCTCTACAATAACCTCTCTTAGTTTTTGCTATCTCATAGGCATTTTCCCATGGTGGTGAATTTTCACTTGGGGAAAAAGTTGTCAAATGCAAGCACTTGAAAGTTGCAAAGTGGTGCAAATTTCGTTTTGCAGCTCATGTGACCAAACAGACTATTCCAATGCATCTGAATAGGTATGTTTAGTTAGGCATGGTCCTCTTTCACACCCAAACATGTGGAATCACTCTGAGCTACGTTCAACCAGATCGATCCCTTAAGGGTCCAAAGTGCAAAATGGCTGCAAACTTCAACATGTTGTTACTCAAATACCGTGATGCTTAGAAAGCTCATATAATCCTATGAGATCATGTTGGGCCCCTCTAAAATAATCTCTCTTAGTTTTTTCTATCTCGAAGGAATTTTCCCATGGTGGTGAATTTTTACTTGGGGAAAAGGTTGTCAAATGCAAGCAGTTGAAAGTTGCAAAGTGGTGAAACTTTCATTCTACAACTCATGTGACCAAAAATATTGTTACAACACTTCTGAATATGTATTTTTACACTAGGAATGGTCCTCTTTCACACCCAAACACACAAAATCACTCTGAGCTACGTTCAACCAGATCGATCCCTCAAGGGTCTAAAGTGCAAAATGGATGCAAACTTCAACATGATATTACTCAGATGTCGTAATGCTTAGAAAATTCTCGTCTGATTATGTGGGATTGTGTTGGGCTCCTCTACAATAACCTCTTTCGGTTTTGGCTATTTCGAAGGCATTTCCCATGGTGAAAAATTTTCACTTGGGGAAAAAGTTGTCAAATGCAAGTAGTTGAGAGTTGCAAAGTGGTGCAACTTTTGTTCCACAAATTGTGTGACCAAACAGACTGTTCCAATGCATCCAAATAGGTATTTTTATGCTAGGAATGGTCCTCTTTCACACCCAAACACGCAGAATTGCTCCGAGCTACGTTCAACCAGATCGATCCCCTTAAGGGTCCAAAGTGCAAAATGGCTGCAAACTTTAGCAAGCTATTACTCAGATACCATGGTGCTTAGAAAATTCTTGTCTAATCCTATGGGATCATGTTGGGCCCCTCTACAATAAACTCTCTCAATTTTGGATATCTCAAAGGCATTTTCCCATGGTGGCAAATTTTCACTTGGGAAAAAGTTGTCAAATGCAAGTAGTTGAAAGTTGCAAAGTGGTGCAACTTTTGTTTTGTAGCTCATGTGACCAAATGGACTGTTCCGATGCATCGGAATAAGTATTTTTAAACTAGGAATGGTCCTCTTTCACACCCAAACACGCGGAATCGCTATGAGCTACGTTCAACCAGATTGATCCCTTAACGGTCCAAAGTGCAAAATGGCTACAAATTTTAGCATGCTATTACTCGGATATCGTGATGCTTATAAAATTCTCATATGATCCTATGGGATCATCTTTTCCCCCTCTACAATAACCTCTCTTGGTTTTGGCTATCTAGGAAGCATTTTCCCATGATGGTGAATTTTCACTTGGGGAAAACGTTGTCAAATGCAAGTAGTTGAAAGTTGCAAAGTAGTGCAACTTTTGTTTTATGGCTCGTGTGACCAAATGGACTATTCCAACATGTCTAAATAGGTATTTTTACACTCGTCATGCTCCTCTTTCACACCCAAACAAATGGAATTGCTTTGAACTACATTCAACCAGATCAATCCCTTAAGGGTCCAAAGTGCAAAATGGTGCAAACTTCAACATGTTGTTACTCGGCTATCGTGACGCTTAGAAATTTATTGTCTGATCCTATGGATTTGTGTTGGGACCCTCTACAATAACCTCTCTCAATTTCTGCTATCTTAGAGGCATTTTTCCATGGTGGTGAATTTTCACTTGGGGAAAAAGTTGTCAAATGCAAGTAGTTGAAACTTGAAAAGTGGTGCAACTTTCATTCTGTAGCTCGTGTGACCAAAAAAACTATTCCAACGCATCTGAATAGGTATTTTTACACTAGGCATGGTCCTCTTTCACACCCAAACACGCAAAATCACTCTGAGCTACGTTCAACCAGATCGAGGGTCCAAAGTGCAAAATGGTTGCAAACTTTAGCATGCTATTACTCAGATATCATGACACTTAGAAACTTCTCATCTAATCCTGTGGGATCATGTTGGGCTCCTCTAAAACAACCTCTCTTGATTTTTTTAATCTCGAAGTTGTTTTCCTATGGTGTCCAATTTTCACTTGATGTAAAAAGTGTCAAATGCAATCAGTGTAAAGTTGCAAAGTGGTGCAACTTTCATTTTGCAACTTTTGTGACCAAAAAAATTGCTCCAACACATCTTGATAGGTACGTTTACACTAGGCATGGTCCTCTTTTACACCTAAACACACGTAATTGCTCTGAGCTATGTTGAACCAGCTTGATCCCTTATGATGGCATGCAAGACAATCGAAAAGAGAAACATACAAATGATGGTTGAGAAATCTGAGTTTTCCACACAAAAAGCATATGATCATTACAAGTCATAAAACTCTCAAAATATCTTCATCTCATCAAAACTACACTCTTCCTTGTAGCATTGCAAATTGACTCAATCGGGCATATCTCCTTAATGAGATCCTTTGAGAACAAGACTTGAACCATTTCAAAACCCCATCAGGGCACACAATAACATGTTTACAAACCACTTTAGGTTTCTTTGAAACAATTTCAACAAATCAAGCTTTCTACACTTTCTAGACCTCTAAATAGGTTTGTTTTACAAAGAGACCACTCACAAATCCTTTCCGAAACTAGTAAACTCAATTGGGAAGAAATTCACATGTGTCATAACCAAATAATCCATAATTTTTTGTCAAAATTTCATTCACCAAACCGCCTAAACCCCAAACCCTCCTTTTAAGCCAAAAACCTAGGGTTTATTGAAAAACACACATCCAAACCATACCCAACTCAAAAACCACTTCAATCAAGTCTAAAAGCCTTTGATCATGCTTAATTCATCAATAAATAATGCTTCTCTATCCTTTTAATCACTTTTCCATAACAAAACCTCACCATTCCACTTGGAAAACTTAGATTTTCATGTTAGGGCTTCATGCCCAACACAACTCGCGACCTCCCTTGCACTTCTCCAAAATTCACACACCTAATCCCTAATGATGTAGACCCATTCCTTGAATTACAATGATCATAGTGTGAGGAATGGGTCAACTTACCATTTTTTAAGACTTACAAACTCTTTAGGGTATTCCAACCAGTCACAAAGAAACTAGTCAAACTCTTACCCAAAACATTATTAAAGTATCAAATCAAAAGAAAAGAATATATAACTCACACCACTTAAGGAAATCAAGAAAAATTTGGATCAATATCCCTTTGTACGGGTTGTACAAGACTAATAAAAGATGGAATTACAAAAAATCTGTGGAAAAAGAAATGTTATCTTTATTTACTTTCCTTCCAACTTCAAAAATCAATCTACATCAATGCCTTTTCACCTTATTTATACATTTTCCCCTAATTCTAACTGTCTGAATGCCTATAACTAACTTTTAAAATTCTATGACTATAAATGTATTCCCAAAAATCTGCTTTTTGCAACTTTTTAAGCAATTTTTACATCTTGTGCTCAACTTGACAATTTTGCATTATTTTTGCAATATTTGTAAACTAGACCTTCTAATCACCTAAAAACCATCTAAAATGACTCATTACAATGTAAAATGGTCTTATTGACCTTATTTAATGACAAAAATGACTCACACCTAGAGTCTACTCCTAATCAACCTAGATTGACAACTTTTATTCCAAGGTGCTCCTACACCAAATATGTTGAAATAGGCCATTCCACCTATTGTTCAAGTTGTGGCTCATTGGAATGGGCCTAATTTAAGTAGGATATGGAGTAGGAATAATAAAATATTATTGGTAAAGGCATTGAAATATATTACTAACACTACCCTCGTTGAAAATTTAGAATTTAGGCCTTCAAAGCAAGGCTAGAAGAGGTGAAAAGAATAAATTGCTTGAGAATAAGTTAGAATAGGTTGGAAATAGGGTGAGGTTGTGGATTTTGATGTGTTCAAAAGGCCTGCAAGGATAAGGGAGGTCAAAATTATGTTATGGCATGATGCCCTAGTTGGGAAAAAAGGGGTTTTGAATGAAAACGAGAGGTTTGAGGGAGTAAAAGTGGGCAAAGTCAGGGGACAACATTATTTGGTGGCCAATTAAGTTTGTGCAGGAAGAATGAAGAGTGTTGAAAGAGTTTTTGAGGTTGTATGAGGTCTGGATATGGGGTTTTCAATAAACCCTAGTGAAATTTGTGAAAAGTGAGGGTTTGGAGGATAATGGGGTTAGAGGGCCAATCACACCCTAAAAATTGTGGATTTTGTGGATTTGCAAACTGGTAAATGTTGACCAAAGGTGTTTTTCAATTGGAAGAGTGATTGACAAGGTGTTTCTTTGTTAAATAGACCTATTTGGGGATCTAGGACATCGTAGAGTCCATTTCTTATTTGTATTATAAATTATAACTTGCTTTCTCCTGAGTCCATTTCCTCTACAAGAAATAATATTGCAAAAAGTTGACATATAAATCTTTCGACATGTTTATATGGTGACGAATCAAGAAAATAACAATTCATTTTGCACTATGAGGATTATGCTATGAAATTTTTTAAAGACTATTCAAGATAAATGTTTGTATGATAATGTGTCAAGAAGTTAACTACTTCATCTACTCTGAATATTATGTTTTGCAAGTGTTGTGAAGATTATGTATCCTTTTCTTAATTGAGTTGTTCCAATCAAAGGATTAAATATATTGGAATCTTTTTATGAATCGTTTCATGGAATACCAATTGAAAACATGTTTTTTTGTTTTTAGATAAAGTTGTTTACCATCAATCAATTAATATTCAAGACAAACCATGAAGGACAACAATGATCAATGTTAGGGCTAACCAACTAATAAGTATACATGTCACTAAGTCAAGCATATACATGTGAATAAGGGGAGTACAATTACTCAAAAACATGTAAGCCTTGAAGTATACACACGAATACATAGTATACACAAATAAATACAAAGTATATGCATGAATACAAGGTATACACATGAAAACACATAAGTCGCAAAGTATACATTGGAACACATGTAAGTCACAAAGTATACATGTAAGTTGTAAAGTATACACTTGAATACACGTAACTCATATCTATTGAACCATGAATTTATAATGAAAATATGGACACCATCGATAAAAAATATTTGTATTAACCAAATAACCATGTAGGAATACATCAATATATGTTGATATAAGTATCAAATATAGGTACAAAATAGCCATATATGCTTACGAGAATGCCATATAGGCATACAATATCAAATATATCCAATACAAAATATGTACAAATCTACCATGTAGGCATGTACAACAAAGGGCTCTGGAATCAAAAGTCATTGCTCTCCATGCTCTTCTCGAAATAAACTCTTTCCCTTTGCTTGTCGATCGGATGGCGATACGTCTGTCACTCATTTATTTTGTGGTCGAGGAGTGCTCCTGGTGCTCGTCCTAGGGTTTAGGTCTTGGTCAAGTATTATCTATTACAATAAGAAGTAAATACATTAATATATAGAAATTACATTATAAATAATGATATATTTAACAAAATAATCACTTACCGCCATCTGATGATCACTCTCCATGAGGGAAAAATTCACACACCCATGTTGAGGCATGCTGAAGCCTTGTATAAACCATCCAAATAGAAATTAAACTATGAATCAATAATGGTTTGATTTTTCACTAACTAACATCTATAACAACGAATATAAATTGAAATTTAGTAATTTTCCTCATACCTCCCCTTTCAAAGCCATCGAGGATTCTATAGCAGATGAAACACCGATCTCCATTGCCCTTGTCACATTTAGAGGTGTTTTTGCTTGCAACAACTGAAAATAAAACAACAAATTATTCAATCACAAAAACTACAATAGTGATCCACATCATGACTTATAATGTATGAGATAATGAACAAAATTTTGAGTTCTTATTAAACTATATATTTTTTACTATCATTGGTGCAGGAGCACCTTGTCCTAAAAATACATCCAAAAGGAAAATTTGTAAAAACTTGGAATTTCAAATGTAAATGTATTTGATGTATTTAAAAGTCTCAAATAGGTTCTAGGAGGTCAAAATATCAAGAGTGAAAAAATTCCAGAGATGTTAAAGATGGGAAAAAGCAAGATTTGGAAAATGCTAAAAGTTGCCAAAATTGTAAATGCAACAAAAAGAAAAATAATAGAAGATCAAGAGTCATGAGGGTAAAAGAAAGGATGTGATCAGTGAAAGAAGTTAAAAAGGAAGGGATAATTCTTTAAAAGGATTGTAAAGGTCAAGAAAAAATCAATCAATTGTATTCTTGAAGAGATGTTGCTAAATAAAGCTCCATGTTTTTAAATTTTAGAGTTTTCCTTCATTGTTTCTCCAATTGCACAGTCTATACAGTGTTTTGGGTCTTGTATTTCATTGTTTCAAGTAGTATAGAGAGATAGATTTAACTTACATCCATTTTGAGGAGAAGCTATTGAATATATTCCTTGTTTTAGTCAAATTTCTCGAACTCGGTCTGTTATCCTCAATATTGAGGTTTTGAGAGTCTATAGAGTAAATGACCTCTACTCCACCAAGCTAGGCCTTCTAGATCAGTAGAGTAGATGTAGATAGGTTGTTTTAAGTTTTATTTATGTTTATTTGTGTAGGGATAAAAGAGAATGCAAGATATTTGAGTTTGATTGCTGCTCCAAGAGAAATACAAAGTTTTCCTTCAAGAATTTGATGGCTACAAGTGAACATTTGATGAAAGTGTATTCTAAGAGGCTGAGAGATGAATTCTAAAGCATAAGAAGACCTATTAAAAGGATTTTGAAGCATTTTACAAGTGGAAAGAGGTATGGAATATGGTAATCCAATAAACCCTCATTTGTAGGGCTTACTTTGAGCACAAAATCAGGGTTTTGTGGGGTAACATATAAATGAGCCTTTCAATCCTTAAAAATGATGAAATCCCGAGTTTTGTGACATGGAATAAGACTGTTTCAATTCAATTGGTTATTAGGTAATGATTTAAGGATACCTCCTTTGTTATTTTGGCCTAATTGGAGGCTCATTTCAGTGTTCAATCCAACTTTTTGATGTTTGTTCCAAAAATAAGTATTGTTGCTTTTGAAGTATGTTTTAAGGGACTGAAATGGGTCTCAAAATTTGTGATGAGTTTATGTTGACAAAAAAAAACCAAAAGAGTAATCACCTGATATAAGGGTTTGATGACCTACAAGGTTTAAGGTGTTTTGGTTGCTAAAATGGTGAATCTGATGAAAACAATGATTTAAATGTTAGAGTTGGATTTACATATGCTTTATTGATATTGTAAATGGTTTCTAAGTTTTTGGAAAGGATTTTAAGGAAAATATGTTATCTTTGGGAGATTAAGCAAGGTTGATTCCTATGTGCAAGAATGGAGTCTAGACTATAGTGTTATGAAATCTATTGGTTTAAAGTTTTGTGTATCTAAACTGGTTTTTTTTCAATCTAAATATGAGGATTACAGTAATTTAAAGGTCTAGTAATAGGTAAAAGAAAGATTGAGAGAGTAGTAGTCTTTTTTCCTTGAGATTCAAGTTGTCAAGAATGGGAATTTGGTGAATAGTGTGAGTTGTGGATTGTTTCAGAGTTGAAATTGATTTGGTACAGTCAATTGATTGCTGGTTTGATGAGTTGGCTTGTTGACAACCTTTTTGACTCAATGAAATTGATAGTTTTTGTTGAATAAAAAATGAATTTTCGATGGAATTGTGAAAGTGATCTTCTCAGTTGTTGTTGGGTAAGACATACCTAGATGAATTGATGGTTTTTGATTGATGCTCTTACATCAATCATGCTTACTATTTTCCCTATAGTTATCTTGTTTGAAAGCACATGTTTTTAGGGTTTTACCCATAGCAGCAAGTCGGTGAACCATTTGATAAAATGCTTCCATAGACATGTATGATAACTATGGTGGCATAGAGAAGGTATTTAACTATTTGAAAAAATGCCTCAAAGAAATGGTATCTCGTGGTGATGGAATTCCATTACAAACAAATGCACGTCATGGAATTCCATCACCATAAGACCGCATTTCTTTCAAGCATTTTTTCAAATAGTTAATTGCCTTCTCTATGGTATTATTGTTTATTATTATGCTTTGATAGAAATTTTTCCAACCATCCATAATTTTTTGGAAAGCACCTATTTTAGGCTTTTAGCCATAGTAGCAAGGAACTGAGTAGTTTGATAAAATGCTTTGGTACACATGTATGGAAAATGTGGTATCATAGAAAAAGTGGTGAACTGTTTGAAGAAATTCCTTGAAGAAATGTGGTCTCATGGTGATGGAATGGAATTCCATCACCATGAGACCATTCTTCGAGGAATTTCTTCAAACTACTAACTGCCTTGTCTATGCTATTGCTTACTATTATGACTTGATATATTTTTTCCAAGCATCCATAGTTTGTTGGAAAGCACCTTTTTTAAGATTTTAGCCATAGCAGTGAAGAAATGAACTATTTGATAAAATGCTTTGGTAGACATGTATGGAAAATGTGGTATCATAGAAAAGGCGATGAAGTAATGCTTTGAGTTTGAATGATGTGCAATGCAACGTAATCAACAATATGAATATAAACTACACAAATCTATAAGTACAATTCATTAGTTAAACTCTTTATTCTATTACCTACATGTAGGTTTGAGTAAATCCATTGGTACTAGGAGGTGTTCCCTCGAAACCTCCAATATTAGCCTATTCAACATCCAAAATCACATATTAAAATATCATTCATAAAACAATGCTATTATCATGTAATAATTTTATAATTGTTTACTAGTTACATACCTCATCAATATGTGTAGTGTAGAAATAAGTAGGTGTGGGGCCGGTGTATCCAGTCTCAACACTGTGACCCTACAATTTTATTAAAATCATAAAACTAAATTAGTTAATCTTCCATTTTAAAATCAAAATTTAATAAATTAAATTCAATGAACATGCTAACTTTTACCTGAGAATCAATGCCATAGATAGAATGAAAATTTTCAACTACCCTTTCCATCTCCATAGCTATAGATGGATCTTGTGTAGCAGCCTCCTGAGTGGTGGTGGGGTCATATGAACAAATCACCCCACAAGATTGACACACATGGGATCGAAGCCCACCACTCGAAGACTCCCCTAGATGGCGCTATAGAAGAGGGTTGGCATGCTGGATGACACTCTTGGTCAAAGAGTTGATGGCCTACAAAGTCTCTACATCGACACTCTCCTTCATGATGGAAGGAATGATGTGCTCATGAGGCGGCCTAGCAAGAGGTCATCTCCCCTGCTGTTGGGGATCCTGTTGGGCACTGGGTCTATCTTGAGCTGACCCCCCACCTCTCCCCTAAAAGTCCCTCATATCAAAATAATTTGGGATTTTATTCAAGATGAACTCAACGTATAGTTTCCTAAGGAAATATTGTGGGACTTCACAATTGTTACATGGTGGGTCATCAAAACCCATGTACCACGTATCCCAAAAATATTTCCTAATCTCTTGGTGGTGGAACCAATGAATAGGAAACCTCTTCACATTGATGGAGAGATTTGCATTTGACCGTGGATCAGTGAATAATGCGCACAAATCACCTTTTGTAATTTTTAAATCTTTTACCTCTTTATATGATAATTTATCTTGGTAAAAATCCCTAGCCGCCTGCCTCCTATCCTGCAAACCAATTAATTGTTTGTTGATTCAATCTACATGGTTTAACATTTATTTCAACGAAGTTCCTAGGGTCATTATTTCCATATTTGAACCATTTGGATCATTCAACCTCCTGATTAAATCCTCAATTTGTTTTTTATTGTTCTCTATTTCACTCAGTAAGTTTTGTTGAGTGTTAGGAGGGTGTCGAGGGATTGGTGGAGGAGATTGAGGTTCTGGTTGAATAACTTGAGGAATTTTTTGTTGTTGTTCTTGTTGTGCTTGTTCAAGATTTTTTTCCTCTTATTGTTGTTGTGCTTCTTGAGGATTTTAAGGAGGGTTTGCAGGTTGATTAACATTCCCTACGAATTAAAAAAATAAATATCAAAACCTACCTAAAACTAACAAATTCAAAACAAAAAACAAACAATCATTACCTCTCACACCTCCATGTCAACGTGGTGACATCCTCACGATGAAATAATAATTTTTGATGAAATTTTTTTCAAAATACCTCCTCCCAAAATGTGAGCACAAAAAATGGGGGTTTTGGCCATGCAGAAGAGAAAAACATAATCGAATGCAAGAATGAATTCGATTTTCCTTTTAAAAAAAAAATTAATCAGTCATAATGAGAGTGTGTTATATCATGCTCATGTTATAACGTGCTCACATTACGAGCTTGTTGTGGCCAAGCCTCAAGATCGACACAACAAGCCATAATGCAAGTGTGTTATAACGCACTCCCGTTATGGGTTTTCAATTTTTTTTTTTAAAGTTGTCCAAAAATTGGCTACACATCTTCATGCACCCGCCCACTCAAAACATATTCATCCTTCATGGCTCTCCAAAAATAATCTTTAAATTCTTATGTCTTCACAAATACATCATCATCCATAAACCTTTCACAAGCTTTTGCCCTGACAACATCATAATTGTTTATCCCACTCAAGTCATCTTTACTCAATATGAGGCTTATAATTTTTCCAGTAGTATCTCCCTTTAGGGAGAAGGCATACCTTACATAATTTAATCTTCTATAATAAAAATATCCTCATCAGATTCATCAGCTAAATCAACAAGGCCACTTAATTCAACTTTTTTCCTTTTTGCTGGTGGATCTTTAGGTGGTGATGGTCCCCTAGGAGGTGAAACCAATTCAATAATCTATGGAATGGAGGAATGTGGTGATGAAGGTGGTGGGAGGTGTGGCTAAGGATAATATTCCCTTGACCCCTTTAATTGGGTAGCGGTAGCAAATGTTAACTACCTTTTCATAGTGCTTTTCCTCCTAGCAAAGACACACACCTTCTTTGGTGGTTGATATGTTGGTTTCTCTTCAATCATAGGGACTTTCCATTTATCTTATTCTTAAAAAACCACAACCTTTCATTTATCTTGAATCACTCTTTCCTCCTTCAAATTTGTAACAACTTTATCAAAATTATGAAAGACTGATTCCGCTCTAAATATCTCATTCTTTATATCAGATAGAGCTTTGAATTGAGGATCCTTTATTTAACTTTATTTCTCCATTTTGTTGAAGATTATCCACTTCATATTTTTATCTTCTTGTGTTTGAAAATAAAAAATATTCCTAATGACATCCTCAGGGAAGGATAATTTATGAATAAATTTTCCTCCTTTTACCCTATCCTTTAACCATACCATAAAACCTTATGGGTCATGGTTTATGTGTGCTCGCCATTTCAGTCCATATGACTTGAGCTTCTCAATGAGGTTCTTCTATCCACTAGTTACCATAACAAAATATACAAATACAGTGTAGGCAGGAAATAAATTTCATTTCCTCATGTTGACCAAATGATTTTTCTCAACATCTCCCAATTACAACATGACTTCTAGGAACCCAACTCTTAATGGTACATCCAAAGGAAGTACATGAGGTATTTTATCTAATCCATATACATGAAGAATTATGCAATCCTGATAAGGAATTACATCTCCCCAATTGTGGTCAATCTTCAAATCAGGTCTCCTCTCCTTAGGCTAGAGGAAATCATGCAAGTCAATTGGAATCCTTCACATATTCAAAATAAAAAATGTTTTCAACTTGGAAGCAAAAATGTTGGAAAAGACCACAAAACTAGATTTTTTCTCATGTCTATCCAAGAGAGGGGTCCATGTTTGAACTAGCATATCTTCACCATCCACCCTTATTTTTAGTTTGATATCATTACCAAAGAAATTTGTACCCTTATACGAAAACATGTGCATGAACAATGAGTACCACCAAAACCTCATTCATGTCTCTCCATTTTTCAAAGCTACTAGACCTTTGTGCATCTCCTCTATCAAACAAGTAGAAAATTCATATAAAGTGTTGAGATTTGGAGGTTGTATGTTGGAAACCATATACATAGGTGCAATTGGCATGCTTGAGGCTAGATCAAATACAAAAATTTGACAAAGGAAATATAATGTTTTATGGTAATAGAGTGCAAAATATCTTACTGGGAAGGGTTCTATGTCAGATGAATCTAATAGATTTTTTCTTCCTCTCTTCCTTGCTACCAAGAAATGTGCCAATATTGAGACCTTAAAATTTTGTCTCACCTTCTCATACTCCTCTCTTAACTTCTTTTGATCAACCTCCTCCATCTCCTCACTTCATGGGTTTAACTTGAAAACCTCTACAAATTCTTCCTTGGTAACTACAATCATATTTTGGCCATAATGTGTTCTAACTACCCTAATAGTAGGGTCATAGTTTGCTACAATAGCTTTGAGGAGGTCTATATCTAGATACATATTGGGGAAAATCAATTTAACCATATCTAGCCTCCATGGGTTGCAAATAGGAATGTGAGAATTTTTGTTACCAAACCAATATTGAAATAGTGACCACCGTGTATATGGAAATGTGGCATCTTTAATGGCACAGTGCTTCTCAATAATGCCCTCTTTTATAACTAGACCTTGAAACATGCACTGCCCTATGCATTTGTCATTTGTTGATGGTGGAAATTGGTCTATTATGTCTTGGACAAGAGTCTTTTTAGGCTCAGAACCAAGGGGTTGGAATCTTGGTGTCATTATGTTAATGAATGATGACCTAGGGTTTCACAGGCTAAGACTAGGGCTTTTAGGTTCAAGGTGAAAACTTGATGCAAAGAGTAACCAAATTCACTAACTTATAGTAGTATAAAATGAGCATCAAACCTTAAAAGAAAACACTAATTGTAATTAGAAATACAATAGAAATTGTATGAAACTTACCAGGAATTCAAGTGTAAAAGGTTTGAATTGCACTTACTGGCTTGACAACACATAAAAACCATAGTTTGTGGATGCTAAGAGCTTGAATCGCACTGCAACAACTTCATAATTCTTTAAAATACTTTTGTGATCGATACAATGATTTAAAACCAGCTTTTATGACAAAAAAAGCCATCAATTCAGTAGAAAAACATCAACTCTGCCATTATTGCTTGCTCATGAGTACCAAAATGGCTCCATGATTTGAATTTAGCAACTTTGAATTCTAGTCATTTATTTCCTCATGATGTGGATTGATGTTCAACTCAGATGAAGTCAATTTTTTTTGAAAATTTTACCTTCGCTGACTCAACATCCAATAGACCACATTTCTACCATGTGTACACTCTCTTTGTTGGATTGACGGTCTCACAACACTTTACAAGATGTGAGATAGTCCACGTTTCCATGTCTTGCTAGCCCTCTGAAATTTACAAGACTTTGATCGATAGTCGCAAGCTAGTGGGAAATAGTCCTAATTAACCTAGTACCTTTCAACATGTGTTCCACATAATCTTTAGTCTTATGACCCATTGATTGTATCTCTTTCACGATGAATGATCAAGATTAAAACATCTCAACTAGATATTATGCACATGTATTTTAATCCCATTAGTAACTCACTCTTTAACCTTCTTGTGGTCACTAGTAATATATGATTAGAATATTTTATGACTTCAAAATTATTTCAAACAATGTAGATGACGCCATGTGGTTTTCACCCACTAGCCCACTGAGATTGGCTTGTGGGTCCCCTACGGGCTGGCAAGGAATGACCAGGTTCAAATCCTAGGATCATATCTTAACCATCAATATTCATGCCCTTCACCATCTTTGCCTCATGAATCTTGTAGAACCTACCATGAGGATGGACATGTGTCACCCACCCACTGCCCCATTGAGTTTTTTATATGAATATTTTAATGTTGCAAGCTAGTGGGCAACCAATGAAATTTGATCAGTAGGACCCAATAACCATAGCCTAAGGGATTTTAATCAATATTTGCAATTAGCGATGACTTAAAAGGGGTAATTCATTAGGTTCAAAAGATAAAAATACTTAAGAATTTTATGAGATTAGACTTAGGATATGTTAGATTTTTTTCTTGCATCCCCCAATTCTAAGGAAAAACATAATGCCTAAACCAGGGGATCAAGAGGTTAAGACAAAGTTCTTGAACTATCAACAAATTAGGGACAAGAAAGGCCAACGAACAAGGCTATAATCAGCCTTCTACACTTTGAGCTCCACAAAACTTAGGAGGGTGTTCCTATTCAAAGATCTACACATTTAATGGAACTTGCACTAAACAACACATTGCAAATTTCTAATATGTGGATGGTTCTCAGATAAATGTATAAAGGATGTTATACATTTCATTACATTCATTAATAATCCCTTTGCACCTTCAATCAACACTAAGAATAGATAAATTAAGAGACATCTTCACTTCAAATACAAAAAGAAGTTACAAGAGAATCATTCTCAATCATAAACCCTGTGTTCTTTGATCTCCATGAAGATATAGAAAACCTAATAAATTAGACATGAAAATGGAAAAGATTCATTGAGATTTTAAATGGTGATTCCTTCCAGGGTTTGCACAAAAGAAAACACTAGATCATTGCCTTTTCCATAACAGAGTCAAAATGAAATACCCATCTAGTAATAGCCCAAACACAAAACCAATGACCATTAAGCCATTATTGCCTTACAATAATGAGGTCTCTTTAGGACATATCTGAAACATTCTTATTGATCCTGAATGCAATACAATATATTCAATATTTTAATTTCTCTTTCTTTCATGTGTAATTTTCCTTTTAAAATACTTAAAATATTTTAAACATTTGCAATTTGAACATTAGGAAATAGTGAAATTTTAATTTCACCTATGGTCCAATTGGAGGAAATTCATTTCTTGCAAATAGGGATACCTGGAGTCGTGTTTGTTTGCAAGAGACCATAAAAAATTATTTAAAACATGGGTTTGTAATTGGATTTTTCCTAGCCATTAGAATTTTGGTACCTACTTTATAAATTGACCCATAGGACGTGTTCACCACAATCGAAAAGAATTAAAATAATGCACTATATGACCTCCATTTTTTAGCTAGATATTTTTTAGATCAAAATGAGAAATGGGTTTCCCTTAGAATGTTTAAATTTGAAACTTTTCAGAACACCAATTTTAGCCCAATCACGATCAAGAAATGGTTAAAAAAACCATCAAAACTCATCCTGGGGACCTAAAACTAAGTAGGCATGTTACCATATGTACCAAAAAACATTCTACCAAAGGGATTTGTAAGATGACCTCCAAGTTGACAAATATTAATTAGAAAAGAGGGCCTCCGAGGAAGATTTAGCAGTTTGTCGACCAAACCTTTTCTCTACACATTGAAAGGATATAAGGCCTCCAAATTTTCAAAATTTGAAGGTGCTATCAATAGCTCATGTTTGGGGATGAATTCCCTTTATGGGAATGGTGAGATTCCAGATCTCTGGGGAGTAGACCAAGTGCCAAATCCATTGGGTGCTCTAGAACTGCTCCTTTATGTTGCATTGGAACTCATTTTTCAAAATTCATTTGGTGGCCCTGGGCCCCCAAAAATGAAGTATCAATCCTTACCTCTATCAAACACTCTATTCTTTGTTGTCTAGACTAATCCAAATCTAAAAACACTACCATGAACTACCCACAAACTAACCCTATCACTGACATGCCTTACCATA
Organism: Sequoiadendron giganteum; assembly: GCA_007115665.2. NCBI lineage: Eukaryota > Viridiplantae > Streptophyta > Pinopsida > Cupressales > Cupressaceae > Sequoiadendron > Sequoiadendron giganteum. The sequence continues at coordinate 260,499,869 of CM021108.1, read as the reverse complement.
TCACTGTGCTTTCCAATGTCACCACTAATTTTGTCAATCTGCAATCAGACATTAACTGAAGTCCATAATCATTGTGACATTTTACCTTGGATAGCTCATTGTCATGTTCCACTAAATGCTCATCCATCTGAACTAAAAACTAAAAACACTCATAGTCCATTTGATAGTCAACATCATAAAATTTGACATCATATTTTGTTTGCATACTTGAAGCTATCATAAATAGCTTGTTCAATAGTCCCATCAATGAACATATAGCTTGATTCATTGAACTTAGGTTGTAGCTCCAAGTTCAAGAAATCAATTTGAATAAAACTCATATAAAACCTTGCAGTCATCCTCTGATTTTTGTCCCATGCCTATCATGGATTCATTGTGTGTGATGAACAAAAAAATTTCATACACAGGCATATTCTTAAACTGACTTGCATCATATTGGAATTCACACTCACTTGAGCACTATAAATCAGTCACACTATTACATGCCCTAGTGCTTATGAAATAGGATTTATCAATATCCACAGTATCCTTGCCCACATTTAGATCAGGGTCATCACAACAAACATCATTACTAAAAACATCCCATGCATCAACAAACACTTCCATCTCAAGTTCATACATGATGTCAAATTCATTCTTCAGACCACTATGCAATTCTATATGAAATGTTTCAAATAAAGGCTCAAATAATTCATAATTTAACCTTGAGCCAAAAAGTTCACATTGATTTTTCACATGTTCAATAATACCCTCCACAATGTCAATATGAATACCTGAATCATTTTGAATGCTAACATTTTCAGAATTAACAAGTTCAGCAAAAAGACTTTCATGTGTACTAGTAACTTCATGTGCACTATCAATTGATATGAATATTGACCTATGTTCCAAAGACTCTTTGTTATCTAAAATTTGTTCATTAGCAATAGAATAAGAACCTTAATTCTCTTTCACACTAATGCACTCCTCATTCAAAACAAACATGTCCATTTTCATACTGTGAAGACAAGAAACATCAGCAAAGAAGCACCCATACTCAATTTCATATTGACTAGCATCAAACCTACTATTATTTGCATCATTTGGCTGCTCTACACATAGATCAAAAAGTTTTGGAATATCAACACAATTTGAAAAATTCATCAGTTTGTTTCACATTATCAGTAGGTAATAATTTTGATCCAACATCCATGTGTTTTTCATAATGCATAACTTGACCATTCAATAATGAACCTATTCTTCCATTGATTTGCACATCATCATCATCATCATGTACAACTGAAATTTCCATCTTTGTTTCACATAAACAATCATGAGCAGCAAGGACATGATCATGTTCATAGATGTCACACTCAGCCTCATCAACATCCTTATCATTTCTAACATTGTGCTTAGGCTCGGGATACTAAAAACATAAATTTTTGTCTTCAAAGTCATCATCACTCACAGAGTTAGTGTGCTCCATTGATAGCAAACCCGAACAACATTTCAGGTATTCATCATATGAAGTTTGTGCATTCACTGGTGAACAAGTGATTTCATCATCATTTACATCACTGCATCTTTCATGTGAAGAAAATTCCTATACATCATCCTCATAAGAGAATTCATAATCCTTAGAAAATCACTTAGGTTCATTTTCATTATGATCTTCATCACAAGAAGATCCTAAACTATGCTCAGAATTTTTAGATTGAATGCTTAAATTTTCATTTCTAATATCTTGACCCTTGATTTGCAATGAACTATAAACAACACTTGCATCATTGTCACTGATCAAATCATGACATGGAATGAAATCTTGCATCTCTTTTACTTCTTCATTATCCAATATATTACAAGGAGAAAATCCATGCACATCTATTTTGTCATCATACAGTGTATCTTCATCTTCATCACTATTGTATTGATCTGGATATGTGTTTCTTATGAGCTGATTACAATCAATATCCTCATCCAGACAAGATGGGTCTTCATTTTTTGATATACTCTTTTTGATTATGTGCATCATGTTTTGATTTTTCTCAATAGGATAGCTTCTATCTTCATTTTGATACATCACATTTTTTGCATAATTACATTCGGCTCTTTCAACAATCTTTATCCAATCCAATACTTGGTCAAAACTACAAGGCTTCAATTCCTTTGGCAAGGTACTCATCCCTGACTCATATATTTCACAAAACATATCAATGCGCATTGAATCCTCATGTCTGAAATTTTTGGGGACCTCCAACAAGACATCCAAAAACCTTGAGAACAAATCATATGGTGATTCTCCCTTGTGCCTCTTCATGCTATAAAATTCTTGAACAAAAGACATCTAATCAACATTTCTCAATTTTTTTTTATATTAAACTTGGAGTTCATTGTGATTTGTATCATGTAATGATAGACTGATTGTAATAGTAGAAGCACAATCATATTAAAAATCATTTCTACTTTTTGATCCATGAATTCTATTTGCATGAGGTGTGCTAGGATAACCAACACTTGTAGCCATGTATCCTTTCATCATTGAATATTTTGAGTTGTTTTCAATATCCATTACAATTTGATATGCATGATGTAATGTTGTAGGATCTTTATCTCTTAACAAATAGCTCATTTATTCATCAAATACACCCAAGTATACAACCAAACACACTACATTATTTGGTCTCATACTTTCAGGAATGTCACCTAATTTATTTGAAAATCTAAGATTGAAAGTTGGGACTAACTCATCTTCTTCTTTCTGGATGTTCATAAGTTTTTGTCTCACTAAACTTGGATTAATTCTTTCACCAAACTATTCTATGAATTCTACCATTAACTTATTCCATGAAGAGATAGAACACACTTGCAAATATAAAAACCAATCTTTGGCATCTTCCTTCAGGGATTGAAAAAATAACTTCATGACAACATCTTCATGACCTTTCTCATAATCTCCTGGATCAAATACAAAAACTTTTGAAAATGTTGAGATGATGATTCTAAGCTTTTCCCTTTGAACTTTGGCAAGTTTTCCCTAACTTCATTAGGAATAACATTTGAAAACCCCAAAATACCATTGAAATGTATGGCTCTATATATTTCAATAGAGAAATTTCTTTGATGGCATGATAGGGGCTGCACACTTTGTATGTTTACATTTGACACCCCATAGGGATATACAGGTGGATGATACATTTTCTTGCACCTCTTTCAAACTTCAAATATCAACTCTACAATCGATCATTCACTGCCCTATTTTTTTCTTTCATCATGACCTCAAAATACCACAATGCATAACTCAAATGAATCTACACCTAAGATCTATTTAGTGGGAATATTTAAAGGACAAGCATACTTCTCCAACATAATACAGAGGCTATAAATTATAACTCAAAAGTATGTAGAATAATCACTACTATTCCCTTTCTTAGTGATTAGTTTAACTCAATAGGGAACCAAATTTTTTCAAGACTTTCAAATATGGTTTCCACACACAAATTTATCCTTCTTGAAAACTAAAAAATGAAAAATACCTAGATATGTTGTAGCTGCTATAAATTCTTCTTCCTAACTAGAAATATTTCCTTCCGAGTTCCTTTCACTAGTAGAGCACCATAGATCATGAAACTTTCAAGTTCACTACAAAAATTTATTTCTCCAAGTATGAATTTCTTCAATATTTGAACCAAATGCTCAGATCAGCAAATAATATGACTCTATGATAGGATAGTCTGCACCTGGAGATTAAAAATTTTCCCCAGTGGAGTCGTCAATCTATTGGTGTTTTTTCTTGCAACCCCCAATTCTAAGTAAAAACACAATTCCTAAACCAAGGAAACCAAGGGATCAAGAGGTTAAGATAAAGGTCTTCCACTATCAAAAAATAAGGGACAAGAAAGGCCAATGAACAAGGCTATAATCAGCCTTCTACACTTTGAGATCCACAAAAGTCAGGAAGGTGTTCCTATTCAAAGATCTACACATTTAATGGAACTTGCACTAAACAACACATTGCATATTTCTAATATGTGGATGGTTCTCAGATAATTGTATAAAGGATGTTATACATTTCATTACATTGAGACATAATCCATTTTCACCTTCAATCAACACTAAGAATAGATAAATTAAGACATCTTCACTTCAAATACACAAAGAAGTTACAAGAGAATCATTCTCAATCATAAACCCTGTGTTCTTTGATCTCCATGAAGATATAGAAAACCTAATAAATTAGACATGAAAATGGAAAAGATCCATTGAGATTTTAAATGGCGATTCCTTCCAAGGTTTGCATGAAAGAAAACACTAGACCGAGGCCTTGTCCATAATAGAGTCAAA
>CM021108.1:260442406-260495449 GCA_007115665.2 Sequoiadendron giganteum | reverse complement strand
TGTTTTCAATGGTTTATAAAACATTTGGTGTTGATTGAAATCCTCCAACACCCTTCCCTACTTCCTCATGAACTTCCACACCCGTGAGCATTTTTCCCATGGGCTAGCGGGGAAACACTTTGTACTCAAGAAAAAATAAGTTTATAAAGTTAAATGTTATAAAAATTAGATAGTATTTAATTTTCCCTAATTCCTCTTTCTTCACATGCAATTTTCCTTTTAAAATACTTAAAATATTTTAAACATTTGTAATTTGAACATTAGGAAATAGTGAAATTTTAATTTCGCCTACGATCCAATTGGAGGAAATTCACTGCATGCACAATGTGACACCTAGAGCTATGATTTTTTGCAAGAAACCATAAAAAATTGTTTAAAACATGGGTTTGTAATTGGACTTTTCCTAGCCATTAGAATTTTGGTACCTCCTTTGTAAATTGACCCATAGGACATGTTCACCACAATTAAAAAAAACATTAAAATAATGCATTAAATGACCTCCTTTTTTAATGAAAATGGAGCTAGAGATGTTTTAGACCAAAATGAGAAATGGGTTTCCCTTAGAATTTTGAAATTTGAAACGTTTTGGAACACCAATTTTAGTTTGGTTGCCATCAGGAAATGATTAAAAACCCATCAAAATTCATCCTGGAGGCCTAAAAATGAGCATATGTGTTACCATATGTACCAAAAAGCATTCTACCAAAGGGATTTGTAAGATGACCTTTGAGTTGACAAATATTAATTAGTAAAGAGGGCCTCCGAGGTAGATTTAGCATTTTGTCAACCAAACCTTTTTCGACACAAAGTATACAAGCCCTTCAAATTTGCATTAGGATATATGACAAATATTTGAATAAATCTAACTCACACAACTATAGACATGGTTTAAACATTTCAATGGGTAGCAACTAGTTGAGCAAGGCTATTGGGCTAGTAAATAGATGAGTTTGATGGCTCAAGTCATGGCTTAGGAAATTGGGAATGAGCTAGCATAAGTCACCAAGCGATTAGAAAATTTACAAGGCTTAGTAGCACTTAGGGTTTTTTTAAGAGTTTGAGGCATGAAAAAGCCCTATAATATGGGTAAAACAAAACCCTAAGACATAAAACGACATCTCAAAACCAAAGGAAAAGCCAAGTATGGAATTAAAACTCAGTGAAATAAAAAAATTTCAAGGGTTCCACTAGGTAAAATTAAAAATTTATTGCATACTTTCAACCAACTTATAAGCACAAATTAACTTAAGTATTTCTAACTAAAAATCAATTTTGGTCAAACATATGATTTAGTAAGATGAATTCTAGCTAAGTTAAATATCTCCATAACTTTTTTAACTAAAATTGTTGGCTAAATGCTAATGTAGCACCACTTCGAGGTCAACTTACCAAAAAAATAAAATTATTTAAAAAATTTGATGTTTCAAGAACTCCTAGTCATGTAAATAACATTTTTTTTAAATATAAAAATACCCTTTTGTAGATCCATAAGTGTAGATTTCATATATATATATATATATAAATTATTATTTATATTTTATTTTTAACTTTTACTAGAAGTAGATTATCAGAATAAAATATTAGCTTGACTACCATGTTAAAAATACTAAAACTTATCAATTTTTTTGAAAAGAATATGATGCACTAGATAAAATTTAATATGTATAAAGATGGTATAATTTTTTTAAGATAAGTATTTAATATGAAAGTTGACATTGAATGGAAACAATTGTGTTTTAATGCACACATATTTTAATATTTATTATATATATATATCACAATTTAAAAACAAATCCATGCATTAAAGTTTCAAGTTATAAATACACAAAAAAATTGAAGGAAAAATAAAATTTACTATATAAAGCTTGATGTCTCATGTAACTTCATTTTTGAACATTTTATCAACAACTAAATTATAATGTCAATTTACAAAAAACTATTTTAAAATAAGTTTTAAATTCTTCAAAAAATACCAACATAAAATATACTAAAAAATACACATTTTATTAGTTTACATCATTTCAAGATTTAAAACATATATGCCACTTTTTATTGATTCAAGTTTAAAATTCGGATCAGTTTTGGTTGTTTCCTTTATTAAAGTGTGACACGGCTCTATAATTTTACCCAAAAACAAAATTTGGACATCTCAACTATAACATGAGAGACTTTGCTAGAAATTTTTTTATTGAAATTACATATATTTAATTGCAATCTCAATGTATTTTTTGTATCTCCAACAATCTTGGAATGGGTACTTGGACACTCATATTATTGATAAATACTATTATTTTATTTAATATGATCTTTGTTGACTTAAATATTAGTTGTAATAGCATTCATGAAAGAGGTGAGGCTAGAAGTAGTTATAAAGTTATTTTTTTGTTGGAAAAGGAGATCCAATGTCTAATGGGTAGATCACTAAAATCAAACCTTTCCTAAAATATTGGGAAATATAGATCGGCAAGGGTGTGAGATTGACTTGCAACATAAAATGTGAGTCAATCAACCTTATATCTAGATTCTTTTGGATGATTTTGGACTGGAAAATTGATTTTTATATGATGCAATGATGTAACTATGTAAACTATGAATATGTAGTGTTCTGTAATGAATTTTGAGAAACTAAAAACATGAAGACAAAATTGGAATCCAAAAATATAGAAGGAAAACACAAAGAACTTGGGATTTAAATTTGAGTTGGATTTAGCCAAAATTAAGGCACCTTGCATCTTGAGATGAACACCTAATTTATGAAAACTACTTGCATAGGCCTAAAGTCCCTAGTCTACAGCTTCTGTCTTCTAGGATTAGTTGTTGGATCTACATTTGTTGATCAAAAAATGTAGATTCTATGACTTGATGAATTGTAGGGTTTACGTACAAGGGTGAACAAATAACCTTCACTATTCCTAAGTCAAACCCCATGTTGGTATTCCTACCTCTACAATGGAAAAATTGATGATAAAAGAGAGCTTATCCTTTTGAGGGATAAAGGCTAAATGATAAAAAAAGTAATGAATTGAAAATTCGCTATAACTTACCACTCATATTTGGTCTCCTTGATGGATTGAAGTCACACTCATCACCTTCAAGGATCAATTATTTCTTGACTTGACTTGATTTGAAGTCCTACAAGTGTTAGTGCTCAAAAATTGAATGCATGAAAAATATTAAAAAACTCACAAAAATTTTCATGATTCTTAGATGACACAATGCTACAATAGCTCTAAAAAAAATCTCTTGAATTATCTTGAATTGATTTTGAAGTATTGAAACAATGAAAATTAGGTTTTAATTGTTATAAGAGGGTTCACCAAAATGGATTTGATGAACAATGATGAAACTATTTTTCACTATTTCATTAGGAAATGAGATCCCCACAAAGAATTAACTAACAACCCTTAGGTGAATCAACTCAATGTGAGAATCTTTAGGTTTGCTTGTGCTTTGAGGACGGGTGTCAAGTTCAAACAACACTTTTGGGAGAAAAACTAAAAATATAAAATCAACCTAATTATGTTAACTCAAACTTGAAACAATAATATAAATCTCAATATTGACAAAAACAACAAACTTCCAACAAACCTAAGAAGGGAAAAATGATGTTTACCAGTCAACAAAAGTCACTTTCAGGAGGTTGTCTAGGACTCATTCGCCCATGGACGAATGGGTCTTTTGTCAAGGTTTTCTAAAAAAAATTGGGAGCCTCTAATGTTGATTTATAGCTTATGATTTGTCTAGGTTTTAGTGTTGGAAAGTAAAAAATCATATTTGTAGGTTAGATTCCATGATTTGACAACTTTAACAACTTTTTCAACTTTGACATATTTTCCAATCTTACACTTCAAAATGTCTTCAATCCTTCTTCAACATAAATTTGCAACACATACACAAGAGAGAAAAAAATATTTGTTTTTGGTGAATGGGGGTTTTCCTTGGTCAAACCCCATTTTGGTAATCAAACCTTGAATTGAAATAAAGCATGAAAGAGGCAATGAAGAATGAACAATGCTATGTTACCACTCAACAAAACCTTGAATGAACCTTAGAAATGGAGATATTGGAAGGTCTGTAACTTGCATGAAATGGATTCAATGGATGTGGATCTTGATACTTGAAATGATGCTTTGAATTTTTGAACTTGATCTTGAAACCTAAATCAAAGTGTTAGCTCCAAAAAAATGCATGATGCAAGAAGACTTCGACACAATGATTATATCTTTAAAGCTACAATAAATCTATGATAATTACACTCTTGAATTCTCTTTATCATCAACTTTTCTTTAGGAATACTTGCATAAAAACTCTAGCTTCTTAGATATTGATTTGATTAAATAACCTTGTATTTATAGGTATGTATTCTTAATTTCTCAAAATTAAAACATTAAAAGCCTACATTGAAATATGGATTCAAGGAACTTAAAATACCACCAAAAACATATTTTAAATTTAAGTTCAAAGGCTTAGGGATGACCCATTCACTCATGGTTGAATGGGTCCCAGGTCCCTATTCCTGGAACACACATTGCTCAAGGTAAAGTGTTATTTATTGGCATTAATTATTGTTAAGTTTCCCCTTTGGAAAATGTAATTTATTAGGCTTGTAACTTAAAATAGGGCTTATTAAGTCATAATTAAGGAGGGCCCAAACAAAGTGTGAAAATGTAAAGAGATACATTTTTCTACAGTACAAGTATAGTAATTTCTCTCCTAAATTGCTTGTCATTGTTCTCTATTACAATGGTAAAAATATTATGTATTTATATGCAATTCTTCTAATTTTCCAAAAATTAAATCCTTATATCTGACAATTAAAATTTTAATTTCAAATAATAAATTAACAACACCAACATATCTAAATTTGGAGCAAAAATAAGCAGTCTAGGGCACCCTTCACCCTAGACTGAATTCTTGACTTTTAGGGATCCAAAGTGTTGGGAGAAAAATATTAAATGCATACTTTGATTTCCCATGTTAGATTTTTTGACAAATATTTTTAAATTGAAAATTAAATGCATAATTAGGAAATTAGGTGCATAATTAGGTCCAAGCACATAGGAGGAGAAAAACCTACTACGAAATTGTCAAGGGTGACAATTTATGATGCTAAATTTAGCCCCCACTTTAGTGAGAGTATGAAATTGCACTCAAAGTCAAACTAAATTAAGGATATGTCTAAAGGGGTTCAATTATCCAAATATTGAATAGATGGGATGACACTAAATCTAGGGGATTTGCTAGCCCCTAGGATTCAAGATCCTATGGAAAGACAACGTGAGGACAAAAGAACACACACATGAAGTTAAATGTAGCATGATGACACAAATCATGCATGACAAAAAAACTACACATAACATAACAACAACATATAAAAAAACATAAAACACAATGCAAACAAAAAAAATACAATAATCACAAAACACAAGGTTAGTACTAAAAGGATTCAAGTCGATAAGGCAAAGAGACCTCAGTCTTAAATTTATCTCAAATACCAAATGCCATCTCTTGAATATGATGTTATTCAAGATAGTTCTCTCATAAGGACTAGCAGGTTGTGTTATGCCAATTCATTCATGAGTTACATAGATCCATTGGCTAGCAAGTTGTGTTATGCTAGGTGTCCATGTGATATGATGGGTTCCACAAGGATAGAAATCTATGTTATATTATGTGGCTTATGAAACACATGGCTCCACTGGAAATAAAGTTGTGTTATGCTATATGGCCATGTTAAAAAGGGTTCTTAGGTGCATGAATAAACAATCCATGCTATGCCAAATCCATGGACTATAATGCCAATTATGCCTCAAGGAGCACATAAGGTTTAATTTCATGGGGAAATATTTAACATCATGAGGGATGAAAATAACCTTAGGGGGTACACAAAAATCACCTCAAAGGGTGCACAAATTTTAACATCATAGGGGACAAACATCAAATTCTCAAGGGGTGTTATAAATTCTAAAAAAGTAGATTATTATGCATGATAGGTCATAAATTTAGGTAATATCATACTTAATACCACCACTAAGAGAGGAAAAATCATGGAATGAAGGGTCACACCTTATGGTATATTAGACAAATATCACAACTAGGGGGATGTAACATGGCATGAAAAGTCACACTTTTAGGGGACACTATGTGAGAAAAAGGCCACATCCTAAGGGCATCATGTACAATATCATGACTAGAAAGACCCACATTCATAGTAATATTTTATAAACTTCTAATATGTCGGGGTAATATTCCCCCCTTTAAAATTTTAGTGTAATTTCTACACTAATATTTTAAGGAGATAAAGAGGATATAAAGGATCCCTTGTTTAAAAGAATGCACTTTATGCAAGTCTAACTACTCTTTCCTCCAAGTGTAAGGGTGAAATAAGGCCTACATGGATTGTGTTTCCTTTCTCATTGATGATATAATATGATTTCACAAAAACATCTTGTGCCCCCATGCATGGTAATGAGTATCCAATGACACTACAACTACCACATATCAAGGAGAAAAATCCAACATAGTTTAATTTATTATATTATCATATCTATTGTTGTAAGGATATAAATATTCTAATTTCTTCTTTAAAGTATGACATTCATCAGTAGTGTGTCCAAATAATTTGTGGTACACACAAAATTTGGGTGCATTTTTATTATTGTGTTGAGTGTCTCTTCTTTCATGCATGGGAGGTAGTTTAATGAAATCCAATTGTAAGAGTGTTCATAAGGTACACTCGATTTCAAACAAAGGCTGTGGAGTAGGTAATAAGCCTTTTATTATAGGACCATGAGGTTTGTGTGGTTTGGAGGATGGAGTAAATGTTTTATATAAAGCTAGAGGACCTTAATAACCAATGCCTTTTGTATCATCATATGGTATTTGCTTCAAAAGAATGATGATTTCATGTTCACTCTTTATATCACAACCTTATTTTGTCAGGAATCTAAAGCCTTGGCCATAGCATTGTTCCAAGCTAATTGACTTTTTTTTCATAGGATGAAGGACCATTTATAGGCTCATCATGATTGTCATTAGAAATATCTCTCATGTTTGATGGGAGAGGTATGCATCGTAAAGTACTTTCTCTATGAGAATTGTATAGCATATCCAATGTTGATATAATAGGTCTTGTTGGTTCTTGAGGTTTGTGAGTAGGGAATAATGATAAAGGATAGGGAGCTTCAAGCTTGTGTATTTTAATATTTAATAATTCATCCATGATCACTTTCTCTTGCTTCAAGATATCTTCAGTGGGAAGATATGCATTGAGAGATGGGTGAACATGGGTCTCATTATTTGAAAGATTATGATCTTGGAGCACACAACTTGAAACATCAATCAAATATTTCAAAGAGGAAAACATTTTACAAAAAAATCATCCATTATGACAATGTGTTATAATGAGATATATGTACTAAAAGCAAATCTGGGCAGGAGATTTTGAGAGGGTTCTACCATAAAAATCTAAGCAAGAACAACCTAGTTTGGGGCATAGTACACCCTAGACTAACAAGGTATTTTTTCAAATTTCAATCTTTTAACATGTGCTTTATTGTGTAAGTGTTCTAGTCTATGACTGTGTAGGTTGGATGGTAAATAATTTTTTATAATTTGACATATTTATGATTTTGAAATGTAAAATGCAACTATGCAAGGAATTTTTAAAATTTTCAATGAAATTAAAAAATAAAGTGAAATTTTTTGTTGATCCTAATATGTGAAATGTGGAAACTAAAATCTTGATGTCTTCTTGCAACAAAAACAAAGCACGTTTTTACTTTTTCACTATATACCAATGCCTAAATGAATGCTTTGAACACTTCCAAATTTAAATTTGAATTTAATATGACCTAATGAATTTTTTTAAATGCAAGTATGATGTAGATATAATTTATGATGACTAAAATTAACCCTATTTGAACCTTTAATGTAATATGCTATTCAATTTTTTAATTTTTTCAATGTTTTTTTATGAAATAATGATACCTAAATGATGACTATAAAATAAATTGAGATTAATATTAGATATAAGATGATATGCTTCATGTTTCAGAAGGTATATAATGCTGCAATAGTTGGGTTCGCCAAAACAATTGTTGGAAAAGGAGATCCTAGGTCTAATGGGTAGATCACTAAAACCAAACCTTTTCCAAAAACATTAGGAAATCTAGATCGGCAAGCATGTGAGATTGACTTGCAACCTAAAAGGTGAGCTAATAAACTTTGGATCTGGATTATTTTGGATGATTTTATATTGGAAAAATAATTTTTTATATGTTACAATGATGTAACTATCTAAAATATGAAAATGTAGCATTTTGTAATGAATTCTAAGCAGTTCTCAAAATAGGTAGATAAAATTGGAATCCAAAAATGTAGAAAGAAGACATAGAAGAACCTGGTATTTAAATTCGAGTTGGATTTAGCCAGTATAGGGTACCTTGCATCCTAGATTGAACACTTAATTTCTAAAAAAATCATTCATAGACCTGAGGTCCTTGGTCTATAGCTTTTACTTTCAAGATTGGTTGTCAAATCTTCATTTGTTGATAAAAAAATGTAGATTCCATGACTTGACGACTTGTAGGGTTTAAGTACAAGGGTGAACAAATAACCTTCAATCTTCATCCAATTCACTTTATATTTTCACCTTACACGAAGAGAGGGGAAGGGTTTTTCTATATAAGGGATTTCCTAAATAAAAAATTGTGTTGGTATTCATACCTCTACAATGGAAAAATTTATGATAAAAGAGAGCTTATCCTTTTGAGGGATAGAGGATAAATAATAAAAAAGTAATGAATTGACAATTCAATACAACTCACCACTTAGATATGATCTCCTTGATGGAGTGAAGTCACATTCATCACCTTCAAGGATCAATTGTTGCTTGACTTGATTTGATTTGAAGACCTACAAGTGTCAGTGCTAAAAAATGGAATGCATGCAAAAAATGAACAAAACTCACATAAAACATGAAATGATGCTTGGATGACATAATTTTGCAATAATTCTAAAAATTCTACTCTTGACTACTCTTGAATTTATTTTGAAGTATAATCATTTCTCTCCAAAATTGTTTATCCTTGTTCTCTATTAAAATTATAAAAATACTATGTATTTATATGCAATTATTCTAATTTCTAGAAAATTAAATCTTGATAGCCAATAATTAAAATTTAATTTTTAAATAATAAATTATTAACACTGAAATATTTAAATTTGGAGCCAAAATAAGTAGCCTAAGGCACTCTACACCTTAGACTAGATTCCTACTAGTTAGGGATCCAAAGTTTATAGGGAAAATATTAAATGCATACTTTGGTTTACCATGTTTGATTTTATGATAATTGTTTTAAAATGGGAAATTAAATGCATAATTAGGAAAGTAGGTGTATAATTAGGTCCAAGCACATAGGGGGGGAGAAAAACCTAGTGTGAAATTGTCAAGGGTGACAATTTACGATGTTGCAATTATTTTAACAAAATTCTCAACTTAGGTGCTAGAATTAAGAAGTGTAGAATATTGTATACTTCTGGTGGCTAGACTTGAATGCTTGCATTGGGCTATCAATCATTATGGAGGAGTTACAATTCAAATATGTTATATTATTAAAATAGACATTACCTTTTCTACTCAAGGCTCACTAGAGTTAATTTTACTATTCTCAAGAGATCCTCTTAATATTTTATGAATATTTTTTTACATTTTATCATTCTTTTATGCTGCATTATTTTGAAAAACAATTGTGTTATTCAAATCTCTATTTATCTGTAAAATTTATGCTTGACATGGTAGTTTCATGAAGTCATTTGATAGGTACAAAGGAGCTTCCAAAATGGTGATAGTTTGAATGGAGCTAGAATATTGTATATGTACTCAATTTTTTAATAATAATACATTATTGATCCTCTTGTAAGTGTAACACCGTAAATTGTCACCCTTGACAATTTTACATTAGTTTTAGCTCCCCCTTGTGTGCTTGGACCTAATTGTGCATTTAATTTTCTTATTTTGTAATAATCATCAAAAGATAAAAGATTGAATTGGGAATTATTATTTAGCATGCATTTATCGACACTTATGGTCCTAAAATAATAGGTTTGGACTAGGGTTCCTAGTGCCCCTATCCAACCTATTTTGGCTTAAGTTAAAATATGTCAGTGTCGAATTTTAACATTTAAAAATCCAATTTCATTTGTACGATATTGGTAATTAATTAGATGAAAATTAAATAAATGAATATAAATAAGTCTTTTTCATCATTTGAAATCCTAACAAGAGCTAGCAATTTTGGAGAGAAAATTGAAGATCCTAAAATTAGTCAAGGTAATTCAAGGGTAGAGTTAGTAGAATTATTACAATTCTTTCATCAATCAAGATCAAGCTTGAAATAAATTAGGAAGAAGGAAGCAATTATTTACAAGAAGATATTATGATCAATCATGCCATTTTGTGAATTTGTATTGAGTTATCCTCTACATGCTAGTTACAACAATTATTTTGTGAACTAAATTTTTGCAAGTCTATCAAGAATTCAAGGCATCCATAAATCAATATTTGTGGAAATTTGTGGTCTGGCATCACTTCATCAAGGATTTTACATCAAGGTAACATTGTCATTTATCAGTTATCATTTCAATCAATTATTGGTTTTTCCTATACCTAACCTAGTTATTCCCTCTTGATCATCATCAATCATTGTATGTAGAGGTAGAAATACCAAAATGGGGTTTGAATTAGGAAAGCCCTTATATAAAATAACCTTTGGACTCATGTTCTCATGTGTGCAAGTTAGATCCAAAAGTTCCATTAGTGGGATGTCACAGGAAACATATAGAAGAGACTATAACCTACATCTCAGAGTTTTCAGATCTAAAAAATAAGCATCTCGGTCTAAGGCACCCAATGCCTCTATTCCAACAATTTAGCCTCATCTTTCAATCAAAGCTTCCTCTTTGTATCTCATTCTCAGATATGAAATTGTTCTGTGGTTTTCCATTTTTTAATATGTAATAAATTACATTTTCAGATCTAAGGTTACATCTCAAATAGGCTTGTTAAAACATATATCAAATTTATCATCTCCACAACATAAAAAGGACATAAACCCTAGGATATTGTCTCTTCCTTGTGGTAAAAATCTAATCATCAACCCTAGTAAATATTGTGTCCAAATGTTATTTTAAGAGAAAAGAGGTTAATCCTAGTTGGACCTAGGATCACCTTTCCTATATCACATTTTAGCGATCTTGGCATATCTTACACTTGCAATTTTATGATTTTTACAACATAAATTCTAAAAATTGATTCAAAACCTAGGTTATTGGAAGATCTTGTTATAGAATTACATTTATTTTATTCCCAAACATAAACATTTGATTTATTTTTTCATTAAGAATTAGAGATCTTGGTGATTGAAAGTTAGAACAAAATTGCAAATAATTTTAATTAAATTGCATAATTTTAGATCTATTTTTCCTTGTTTAGAGTTTATATTTGAGTTATTTTATTGTGAAATCCAAATTCAATCCTAGATTTCTTTCATTTGTCAAAAGTGCATGCATATTTTAGTTAAAAATATTTAAAAAGTGAAGAATTACATATCATTTTCCTTTTATGCATTTTTTTGGGAAATTTCAGTCAGTTACAACACTTTAAATTCTCAAATTTATCATTTCAACAATTTGCATTGCCTTAAAAATACAAAATTTTATGTATGCTTATGCGATTTACATAGAAAACTTAGCTTTTCATGCATTTCTAGAAATTTGTGTGCATCATACCTAAACAACTACACTTATAGATTTTCAAACACTATTTTTTTGTTTTTTTATTTTTAAACACTTATTCAATTTCCAATTTT
The DNA here is from genome assembly GCA_007115665.2 of Sequoiadendron giganteum. Lineage (NCBI taxonomy): Eukaryota > Viridiplantae > Streptophyta > Pinopsida > Cupressales > Cupressaceae > Sequoiadendron > Sequoiadendron giganteum. Next base: position 260,483,579 of record CM021108.1, on the reverse strand, counting down.
TAAACATCAAAATTCAACTCTCTAGACTAGGGCACCCAACACCCTTGTCTAGTCAGTTTGAGTTTAAATTTTCTGTATAGAACCTTTCTTGTGATCTTTCCTCATATTTGGTTTTAGTTTCTAGAAGTCGGTCCTGTAACTCTAATTTTTCTTTGCATTATTAGTTTGATCCATAGGATATAGTTAAATGTTTTCCTTGCAACAATATTATATAATCATAATCAATGTCCTATTGTCAAAATTTATTAAGTAATTTAAGTAATGTTTCTTGCAAGTATATGAGAATGAGTTTCTCTATCCTCTTTTTCAATTTTTCTCTTATCCATCTCCTAATATATCTTCTACTTGTGAGGGTATCTTGGTGTAAGAGGATGCAATCATTGACAATCATGAGAATCATGTTTTTTCTTCTCCCAATATCTCTCCTACTTGTGAGGGTATCTTGGCGCAAGAGGAACCAATCATTGTTGATCATGAGAATCATGTTTTTCTCTCTCCCAATAACTCTCCTACTTGGGAATAATCATGGTGCAAGAGGATTTGATCATTGATACATTTCCTTCAAATAATAATAAAATGGTTTGCATAAATGAATATTCAAAATTGACATTAGATCCCTCATTGATAAAATATCATCAATAAATAATTAACTCAATTGAAATAATAATCCCGCAATTGATTATTGGACCTCCTCTCATTATTGGACCTCTAAAGCCTCGTGGGGCCATATCCTAGACTTTGCAAAATAGCTCACTCAAAGTAATCATGTGCAATAGGATATGTTGCAACAACCAAGTTATCATGTAGTTTCTCACACATATAACACTAAAAATAATAAGTGACCACAATAGATGCCAACATCCATTCTATTTCTACAACCATATCTTCACCCCACACCTTATCTCCCTCAACATGGTGGAAAAGAGTCTGATCTTGTTGAGAAAATTTGTAATACTCAAGCCAAGATATCTCCTTGGGATTTGATTTGAGCTTCACCTACATACCATGGGATGCTCCAAGAGGCTTTACAAAAGATTTATATCTCACCTTTTATCAAATAAAATTATGTAGTAGGGTGAAATCACAATATTGTGTTTCAATTTTTGGCCAATATGGGAATTTATATCAACATTTTTTAACTAAATATTCATCATTTGAGACCTACAACAGAAAAACCATTAAGAATTTGAAGATGATGCAAATTAGTGATTTTTTGAAATTTGTGTGTAGATTCTATATATATATTCTTAATTTTTTCTAAAATAAATCATGAATCTTTCAACATCTCCTTTAATAAGTAGTTTTAAATAGAAAACAACATTTTTAGAAAGTAACATTTGTGACATCCAACATAATATTTTTCTATAAAGGATAAAATTATAATTTTTGAAAGAAAGATTCTCAACATCAATATCTAGGGCAAGGATATTTTTCCATAATTTTTTGTTGCATATTTTTTTAATTAATTTTTGAAGTCACTATAATCATAATTTGGACATATGTGTGTCATCCAGCATAACTACTTGTGTATATATTAAAATCCATTTTTTATTTTTTAGGTGAAACAAGGACATAAATACCTAGGGAAAGGGTATTTTTTGAAATTTTTTTACATTTGTTTACTATTTTTCCACTTTTGTAGAACAAAGAGATTGATGCTCAAAGAAAAGCCTATGTTTAGTAAAAAAATAAAATTAAATATATGATAAAAATATAAAAACTATACTTTTTGGAAAGATAATTTTGAGGGATATGATCTTGCAAAATATAATTTCTAAATGAATTTATTTAATCCCTCAAAAGGTAAAGAAAAAGTGTTATTTTTCTAGCATTTTGATAGGTGTAAAGGAGACTCCATAGTGGGTACTATTTAATACAAGAGGGTTTCTATCCAAGGGGGTTTTATCTAAGGGGGTCTTATCTAACCCTCTTCAATTAAAACCCTTTAGATGGAACCTTTCAAGGCTTAAATCATTAGATTTTATAAAAAAACGATTTTAGACAAAAGTCAACATGTCCCAAAAGTGAGACACACTATCGTGGCAGCACCCAGGCTCAACCTTGTTTGATTGTATGCAAGAAAAAAAGCTGGATATTACATTACCTCAACATGAATTACCTTCACCTGAGGTCCAAAACCAACATGATTCTTTAATATTATTGGTTTTTACTAATAAAACTAGGGTTAGATTTGCTCTTATTGACAATAGATCAAGTCTTAATGTTTGTAGCATTGAGCCAAAGGTATAATTTGTGTCAATATTCCTTTTCTTGAGAACTTAGCCTATCCAAGTAAGGAAATCAACATCAATTGAGCCTCATCCTAAGATCTTTACTATATTTTAAGAAGATACTATACACTCACCCATCCACACACCACATATCAAAATAACAAAATTCTTGCAATAGAGATACATTCCACTTAGAGACAACCTTTACATAATCATAACCATTCATATCAAATTCATGTTAATCACTCGATTACAAGCTAATAAAAAGTGGAACAAAATTAACCTTTATTGATGAGACTACCTAGATACAAAGGGATTTTATATCCAACCATATGGGAAGAATAAAATCCACAAGACCAACCCACTAAACAAGAGATGGTAGCACAAATTAAGTACACACCAAGGATACAAGACTTAAATTACCTTCACCTGAGGTCCAAAACCAACATGATTCTTTAATATTATTGGTTTTTACTAATAAAACTAGGGTTATATTTACTCTTATTGACAATGGATCAAGTATTAATGTTTGTAGCATTGAGACAAAGGTATAATTTGTGTCAATATTCTTGTTCTTGAGAACTTATCCTATCTCAAGTAAGGAAATAAACATCAATTGAGCCCCATCCTAAGATCCTGACTATAGTTTAAGAAGATACTATACACTCACCCATCCACACACCACATACCAAAATAACAACATTCTTGCAATAGAGATACATTCCACTTAGAGAAAAACTTTTCATAATCATAACCATTCATATCAAATTCATGCTAATCACTTGATTGCAAGCTAATAAAAAGTGGAACAAAATTTACCTTTATTGATGAGACTACCTAGATACAAAGGGATTTTCTATCCAACCATATGGGAAGAATAAAATCCACAAGACCAACCCACTAAACAAGAGATGGTAGCACAACTTAAGTACACACCAAGGATCCAAGACTTCATGAAAAAACTTGAAAACATATACATAATTAACAAAGTGATTGAAATGAAAAAGAATACTATTCTTGAGTAACTTATAATAGAGATGCCAAACTTTCCCCTAATTTTGACATGTCAAAGCTGTGATATTTTGTGATACAATGAACCCTCAAATCATCTTTTTAAAATTCATGGGGTAACCTTCAATCATAAGATCCTATACTTGGTAATAATGTATTGGTAAAAACTCCTCAAACTCAACCACCAAGTTGCCCTTGTTTCAATCAGCCTAGAATGAGATAATCAAGCATATGGGATGCAAGATGTAATATCTCATCATCGACCTCAAAATAGTGTCTATTATAATTTCTATATTCTTTGGGTTTATTCACACAGTTACCTTTATTTCATTTCAAACCCCTCACAATTATAGATTTTAACCAAATTCCCACTTCTCAAATTGAACTGAACATGATTTCCATTCCTACTCACCCATCCACACTCTAAATTATAGCTCATGTTTATGGTTCTAATTATTATACCAAACTATTTATCCCTTCATTCATCCCATTTATACCCTATTTGTTTCTTATACCACCATCACAGCCTATATCTACACCCCATCCCATAACTTCAACCTATATACCTCAACCATCTTATTCATATGTTAATCCCCCTCATTCTAATTATATTCTATATCCATAATCATCATATATCAACCCTTATTATTTCTCATACATCCCTCATTTCTCTTCTCAATAAATTTCACCACCATCTTCTACTTACGTATCATAAGTTTCCACCTTCTACATCCCTCAAACATCACATATACCCACTACATCTTATTTGCACCAAACCAAAAAACCATACTCCACTTCATATCTCTATTATTCTCAATACATTCCACCACTATTGAATCTTTGACCTCATGTACACTATTCTACTCCACGAAGTGCACCTCTTAACATAATAGTACAAATGGGAACTTTCCAATCACCATCTAATGATCATCAAGAATAAGAATTTATGAAAAATTCCTTCAAAAATATACAAGGAACCACAAAGAAGAATAATAATTTCAAATATTTTTTCCCATATCCATTTAATTGATCTATGTTAATGGTACCTTTTCCTCAACACTTTGACATACCCAAATTTGACAAATACGAAGGGAAAGGTGACCCCTAAGATCATGTTAAATATTTTTTTCATGGCATACCAAGAGGTTGTGTATTATTACCAATACCTCCATATATTTCCTTGTATCTTAGGTGGTAAATCCTTAGAGTGGTCATGCATCTTCCCCAAGTTTCTATCTTAACCTTTGATAATCTATCTAAACAAATTATTGCTCACTTCTCATATAATTTTGAGGATGAATTCACTATATTATATTTTTTCAATGAGAAATAGAATAATAATTAGAGAATTACAACATATTTACAATGATGGAGAAGACTTACAAGTCACATACCTTGGATATTTTTTGAAAAAAAACTCATTAATATCTTTATCTAAAATTTAAATGAAGAAATTTCATTCCATCTACAGCTACATTGTGCTACCACATTTTATGAGGTAATTGAAAAAAGGTTAACCATTGATAAATCCATTATATCTAAAGGATTGGTCAAAATACAAGTAAGGAAAATAATGACAAACCAAGGTTTTGGGCTAAAAACAAAAATACAGTAAGTGATGGATTCACTGATACAAAACATTTGAAAGTGACAAGGACATTAAATGATAATGCCACTTCACCATGTGATTTCAATAAAATTTTGGTCCCTCAAGGAAAACCAAAGAAAAATTCTCAAAAAATTCCCAAACCAAAATTTTCTATCCTTGGGAACTGTTATATGTGTTTAGAAAAATTATCCAAGAAAAAATGGTTGTGTTTCCTATGGTTCAATATTTTGATAAATCAAATCCAAAACTATCTTGGTACAAATAAAATGAATATTGTGGTTACCATAGGATCAATGATCATGCCAATAATTAATGCATTAAGCTTAAGAACTATATCCAATACCTTATTGATCGTCGAGACATAGGGATAGGAGTCTAGTCCACTTCACCAAATGATCAAAATGAATATATCAAGATTCATTTCTAAATAATTATCAAGGTAATCCATCCTCATCTACCCCTCCTAGACAAACTAATATCCAACACAACAACACTAGTAATTTTAGCTACAAAAGGTTCCTAATAATTATGAAAATGTTGTAGGATGCATCACTCATGCTCCTTTAAAAGTTTCCATGATCAAGATAGAATCCAAAGATCCTGATTGTGTTGTCACTGCTAGATGTGGAAGGTTCACCATCCTAGGACCATTTTCTCCATCCTCCTCTTAAATCTACCAATATAAAATCTTAGACCATCTTGGGAAGACTCCAACACAAATATACATCTTGGAGATTCTCAAATCACCCCTTATTGATAGAGAGATTGATGCAGAAAAGGGGTGGATTAAGCTTGAGGAGACCTAACCAAACAAGAATCAACCACTCATTTACTCCCAAGACTCCCACATGTGTGACTTTCAATAAGTAGCCTTCCAATCCTATTAAGTCTCCTAACTGACACAATTTGGCATATCTTTTAGATAAATCCATCTATTATAGAGTTCAAAACATTTTCAAATACCCATTTCAGCATACATCAACATATCTCAACCAAGGCATAGGGTTTCTTGGAGAAAAGAGCTCAAAACAGGACTACTACGCTTAGGAATAAGCCTTTTAGGCCACTTTTACAAAGGAAGTATCTAAAATACTTCTCCCAAACCTCTAAAAACTTCACCTACACCTTGAACCAATCACAAATGGAAAAAATCTCTAGGTTTTATCAACCATTCAATCCTCCTACCTGTTGTCCAACTTCTCAACTATGCTCCCTAGCCTAACACATGAAGATGTTAGGCTAGGATCTTGAAAAAACCTCCAAGAACCTCCATCCCTTGTTCCCTAATCCTATGAAACATATAAAAATACCTAAAATCACCATTCCACCATTTTTAGCGATCTTATATCGGTGGAATCGCCTTATTTCTACATTTCTCACACCAAACCCTTGAAAGGTAGGGTTTTAAGTGGTAGAGAGAAAAACTTTCCAAACTAACTCAAAAATTGATGAAAAGAGATTAGAAATAATCCAAAATAAAGATAATACCAAAAACCAACACTTCACATGGATTTTATAACATGCCAGTACTGTACAGGCCATACAGAGTAGAAAAAACAAAGAATTTGCACTAAAAGTTTGAGAATCAGAGCTTCCTTCTTTACTTTTGGCCTTTTCAAGATTAAATTACTCAATGCATCAAGGTCTCTAACATAAAAAAATAACATGCATCCACTAAAAAAATAGTTACAAACAAGAACAAAGAAGTAACCGACCATCAACCCAAACATGCAACAACGACAAGTTGCAAAAAGCAATTTTTGCAACTTTCACCAAACCCTTGCACTAATGCCTAAACTGAATCCAAGATGAATCTAACATTACACATAGGCCTCATTCAACCTTATTACAATTATTACATGATCATGACTCAAAAATATAACACAAACACCTATTATGTATTCCTAAATCTAAAATGTCTAGGGTGCTCTGCACCATACAACCGGGGTAAAAAGATTTCATTCTCCTGATGAAATGAGCTCATGAATAGAGACTACATGATTATTCACATATTCCTATAACATCCAAGTAGCATCCTCATTGGGTAATCCATGCAACTTAACCAAATACTAATTGTATACCTTGTTTCTAGTCCTCTTGGCCTCTCTTGTGTCCAAAACTACTTCAAGCTTCATTGGTTGGCTAGGTGGTAGGTCTTTAACCCATTCATCATCTTCAACACCTTGAGAATCTACTTCTTCACCTGAAATCACAGTATTCTTAAAAGGATAAAGATAAATAAAATTGAAAATAGGAGAGATAGCTACTCCAGGAGGGAGTTCTATCTCATAGGCATTTTGACCATACTTGTGGACCACCTTGCATGGTCCAATATTTTTCATCATTATCTTGGTGTATTTACCCTTGGGTAACCTTTCTTTGCTTAGATGAGCAAGAACCAAGTCCCCTAATTTGAATTAAACATCTCTCTTTCTCAAATATTCCTTCACCTTGTACTTATCCACACTCTTTGTCAAGTTCTCCTTGACCTGTTCATGGATATCTTTCATAGCAATGACAAAGTCTTCTCCCATTGCACTCCTTTTCTCCATTTCTCTCAGGTCTCTAAGTTCATAAATACCTCTTAGACTCATCCCATAGACCACTTCAAAAGGGCTTCTTCCTATACTTATGTTTATGGAGTCATTGAATGCATATTATGCTTGAGTAAGTACAATGTCCCATGCTGCACCATGCTCCTTAGTGAGACATCTCAACAAGTTCCCAAGATACCTATTAACAACCTCAATTTTTCCATCAATTTGTGGATGGTATGCTAAACTGAATTATAGATTGGTACCCAACTTTTTCCACAAGGTCCTCCAAAAATGACCAATAAACTTAGCATCTCTATCAAACACACTAGTTAGAGGAAAACCATGGATTCTTACAATCTCTTTAAAGAACAAATTAGCTATATGTGATGCATAATTTGTGCTCCTACAAGCAATGAAGTGAGCCATCTTGATAAACCTATATACAACAACATAAATGCTATCATACCCTCTTTGTGTCTTAGGTAGACCTAAAGCAAAGTCCATGTTGATTGACTCCCATGGTTGGTTAGGAATTGGTAAAGGCTGGTAAAGACCCGCATTAAAGCTTGTTCCTTTGTCTCTTTGAGACACCACACAGCTCTCCACAAAATTATTAACATCCAAATGCATTCTAGTCCAGAAATAAAACCTTTTGACCTACTCCAATTTCTTGTCATAACCAAAATTTCCACTCATATAGCCATTATGATTTTCTATGATCAGATTTTAGAATTTAGGTTCACACAACTGAGCACCTTTGAACAATAGATCATTTTGCAATACAGAATCTGCATACTCACTATGAAAATTATCATTAAACTGACTGCAAACAACATAGGCATCTTTAAAGTCACCATCATGATCATACATACCTTTTAGAGAGTCTATTCCAACACTTTAAAGTTGCACCTCTTGCACCATCATAGACCTTCTTCTCAAAGCATCAACAACTTTGTTTCCTTGTCCCTTCTTATGTTTGATTGAAAATGCATAGGCCTGCAAGTATTCCATCCACTTCATGTGCCTCTGATTCAATTTGTCTTGGGTATTCAAGTAGCTTAATGCATGGTTTTCAGTAAACACAACAAACTCCTTGGGTAAGAGATAATGTCTCCATTTCTTAAAATATTGAACCATAGCATAAAGTTAAGGTCATGTGGAGTATTCTCTTTTGGCCTCATTGAGTTTCTCACTGAAAAATGCCACTGGCCTCCCTTCTTGGCTCAAAAAAACACCTATGGCATAACTGCTTGCATCACATTCTATTGTAAAGACTTTGTTAAGATAATGGAGTGTAAGAATAGGTTGCTTAGCCACTCTAGTTTTCAAGTATTCAAAGCTTCTATTAGCCTAATTAGTCCATTGAAACTTACTTTTCTTCTCACCCTTAATGGTATCAATGATTGGTGCACAAATATGGCTAAAATTCTTGATGAATTTCCTATAGAAACTAGCCAATCCATGAAATATTCTTACCTATATTTATGCTTTAGGAGTTTTCCAACTGAGTGTGGCCTCAACCTTTGTGGGATCCATCTTCATGGTTCCTTCTGCAATCACAAATCCAAGGTAGACTAGCTCCTTCTTCATAAACTCACACTTCTTGAGATTGATCATCAACTTCTGCTCATTTAGTTTCTTCAACACCATGTTCAAGTGTTGCAAATTATCCTCTTTTTTTCTACTATATACAAGGATATCATCTAAGTATACCACCACAAATTTTCCTATGAAATTCTTTAGGAACTCGTTCATTAGTCTCATGAATTTTTTTGGGGCATTAGATAACCCAAATGGCATCACTAGCCATTCATACAAACCCTCATTAGTCTTGAAGGCGGTCTTCCACTCATCTCCTTCCCTTATTCTAATCTGATGGTAGCCACTTTTTAGATCAACTTTTGAAAAGTAACAAGCTCCTAATAAGCTATCCATAGTTTCTTCCATCTAGGGTATAGGAAACCAATACCTAATAGTGATCTTAATTATTGCCCTTGAGTCAGTACAAAGTCTCTATTCTCCACCTTTTTTCGGTGCCAAGATAGTAGGCATAGCACAAGGGCTCAAGCTCTCCCTTATTATACCCTTATCCAATAGCTCTTGAATCTGATTCTTGATCTCCTCATTCTATCCAGGGGTCATCTTGCATGCTGCCTTTATTTGGCAGACTTGCACCTAGTATGAGATCAATGTGGTGGCTCACATCTCTAATAGGTGGCAAAGAATTTGGAAACTCCTTCACCACTATGTCTTCATACATGTCTAACAAGACTTGCACCTCCTTTGGTATCTCTTTTCCATTTGCTTCTACATTTATTATACCCTTATCCAATAGTTCTTCAATCTGATTCTTGATCTCCTCATTCTATCCAGGGGTCATCTTGTATGCTGCCTTGTTTGGTAGACTTGTACCTGGTATGAGATCAATGTGGTGGCTCACATCTCTAATAGGTGGCAAAGAATTTGGAAACTCTTTCACCACTATGTCTTCATACATTTCTAACAAGACCTACACCTCCTTTGGTATCTCTTTTCTATTTGCTGCTACATTTGAAATAGGCTTTCCAAAAATGGCATAACCAATGTTCTCCTCTAAATCCTTCAAAAAATATTTCTCCTTGACTATCATCACACTTGGTCCTTCATGAACAACACCATTATCTTCTTGCAGAGGTGTAAGAGTGTATGGCACTCCATCCTTCTCAATCACATACACATTTTTATGTCCATCATGCTTGACCTTTTTGTCAAATTATCATGGCCGTCCAAGGAGTAGGTGACACATGTCCATTGGAACAACATCACAAATGATTTTATCCTTGTAAGAACCTATGTTAAACTCCACCAAAACTTTTGCATTAACAAGTACTTGTTTCCCTTTTCTAAGCCGTGAAATCTTGTAAGGATTGTGGTGAGGATTTCTTTTCATCTGGAGCTTTTCCACCATTTCCAATGATACTATGTTTTTTGTTGAACAGGAATCCACTATTAGCTTGCATAATTTTCCCTAAGATTTGCATGTTGTCCAGAAAAAATCCTTTCTTTGAGGGGGTTCCTTGTTGGTTGGCACCTTGAGCAATGTCCTTCTAATCATTAAAGTCTCTCCTATCTCTAGTGTAGCTTGTATAGATGATGAGTTCACACTTTCAACATCCTCTTCTTTCACTAGTTAAGTTCTTCTGACATGAGAACTTTCATTTTGTTTATCAGGGAACTTCCATGTAGGATGTCCATATTGGTTACAGCTATAGCATATTCCAGAGAAGGAATTAGACCCTCTTCCATGACCATTGAATCTACCTCTTCCATTTGGTCTTCTTCCTCTGAAACTTCCCCTTTCTTCACCACTTGATTCTTGATTTTCACTTTATTCTCCTTGGTATTTTTGTGTTGATCCTATACCATTAGAGGTTCCTATGCCCCTAAAGGTCTTTCCTCTACCTCTTGACTATTTTTATTGTCTCCTTTTTATCTTTTCTTCTACCTTAGTGGCCATTTGAAAGCACTCTTCTACTATCCTAGGTGTAGTGAGACTTACCTCATCTTGAATATTGAATCTCAGACCATTCAAGTACCTTGCTACTTTCTCTTTTTCATTCTTAGAGTGTCTAGACCTTATAGTCAGCTTGTGAAACTCCTCAGTATATGCTTCCACATCCATTTCTTTTTGTCTCAATTTTTATAGCCTCCCAAACACTTGAATCTCATAATCTGCTGGTAGGAATTGGATTTTCACCTTAGCCACCACCTTATCCCATGAGCCAAAATTTTTCTTACCATTCTTTGTCCTCTCCTCTTGAATATAATTCAACCATGTCAATGTTGGTCCCTTCAATTTAGTTTTGGAAAACTTGACCTTCCTTTCCTCTTCCACCTCCTTGTACTCAAAATAGTTGTCTAAGGCATCTATCCATTCAATCACCTCTTCACCACTCATCTTACCACCATACATTGGTAGTTCCATCTTCACTTTAGGAGAATGTCCATTTTCAGCCTTGAGTACTCTCAAAAACTTCTTTTCTTCTAGATCCAACTCCTCTTGTGGATCTTGAACGGGGTTCTCACTCTCCCCTTCTTTCTCATCTTGAGGGTCACTCTCATATGCAGTACCCTTTCCTCTCTTTTCTCCGACTTCCAATTATTCCATCCTAGATAACATAGCTTATTGAGACTCTCTTAGGGATTTAATCTCCCTAGAAACAATTGAACCACCTTTTAGAGGCATTTTGATTGCTTTAACTAACAATTTTTCTTTGCTTCAACACACTTCTTACTCCCAACTGATCAAGAGATTAAGCTCTGATACCACCTAATGTAGAACAAGGGTGTATTAAGCTTGAGGAGACCTAACCAAACAAGAATCAACCACTCATTTACTCCCAAGACTCCCACATGTGTGACTTTCAATAAGTAGCCTTCCAATCCTACTAGGTCTCGTAACTAACACAATTTGACATAAATTTTAGAGAAATCCATCTCGTATAGAGTTCTAGACATTTTCAAATACCCATTTGGGCATACATAAACATATCTCAACCAAGGCATAGGGTGTTTTGTAGAAAAGAGCTCAAAACATGACTGCTACAGTTAGGAATAGGCCTTTTAGGCCACTTTTACAAAGGAAGTATCTTAAATACTTCTCCCAAACCTCTAAATAATTCACCTACACCTTGAACCAGTCACAAATAGAAAAAATATCTAGCTTTTATCAACCATTCAATCCTCCTACCTATTGTCCTACTTCTTCGCTATGCTCCCTAGCCTAACACATGAAGATGTTAGACTAGGATCTTGAAAAAACCTCCAAGAACCTCCATCCCCTATTCCATAATCCTATGAAGCATATAAAAAATACCAACAATCACCATTCCACCATTCCTAGCTATCTTACATCGGTGTTTCTACATTTCTCACACTAAACCCTTAAAAGGTAGGGTTTTAAGTGGTAGAGAGAAAAACTTTCCAAACTAACTCAAACATAATGAAAAGAGCTTATAAATGATCAAAAAGAAAGATAAAACCAAACACCAACACTTCACATTGATTTAGAACATGATAGTACTGTACGAGCCATATAGAGTAGAAAAAATAGAGAATTTGCACTAAAAATTTGAGAATCAGAGCTTCCTTCTTCACTTTTTGTCTTCTCAATATTACATTCCTCAACGCCTCAAGGTATCTAACATCAAAACATAACATGCATCCACTAAAAAAATAGTTAAAAACAAGAAAAAATAAGTAACCAACCATCAACCCAAACATGCAATAGTGACAAGTTGCAAAAAGCAATTTTTGCAACTTTCACCAAATCCTTGCACTAATGCCTAAACTAACTCCAAGATGAATCTAACATGACACATACGTCTCATTTGACCTTATTCTAATGATTACATGATCATGACTCAAAAATATAACACAAACACCTATTATGCATTCCTAAAGCTAAAATTTCTAGGGTGCTTTGCACTAAAGATATTGGACTAATATTTGCAAGAATCATGAGTCCCCAATGGCATTGATCTAGAGAAATTCCAAGCACTAGTAGGCCACCTTTCTACCACATACCAAATTTCATTCCCTCAAAATTATATGCCTCCATTAGATCCATCTAAAGCCTTACAGATTGAGTTCCTCATTTCCAAACACAAAGTGAAATGAGTCTTGTTGGATAATGCCTTGAAATTATAAACTTTAAAAATCATTAAACAATTGGTATATTTGGCAATAGATTTCTAACCCTGAGTCATCACCATTAAGGCCTATGAAAATATAGAAAGATATTCAAAAGGTACCATATATTTTCTAATCTAAGTGGGTCCAACTTTGTAGTATACTACATGTCGCATCATTGATCTTGACCTCCCATACAATCTTCTTATTGGATTCCCATGGTTTCATTTCATGCAAGATATCCCATCCACATCATCAATGCACTAAATTTTGATACAATGACATAGAATTTATAATATATTTTTTCTACATCCTTTTGACTACTTCAAATCATTATAAGCCTCTTATTAGGTTTATCACCATTTCCTTATCACTAATTTGGCACCTTCCAACACAACTCCATCATCATCCTATATTTATCCCAGCACTCTATCATCCTCATCCATTCTATCCATTATTCTCAATCCCAAGGTCAAGATCATTGACAAAAGGTGTGAATAATATACATTGCATGATTTATTTCATATTGGAACAATCCCCCTTTCTTTATATTCTTATGGATGATCCTCCCAAAAAAAATCTATGAACATGGAAAGTATCAAGGAATATGGACATACTATATATTTCAATCACTAGGGATTTTGGAAGATGAAAAAATTAAAGATTTTAATAATGGTTATACAAGGATGATTTAGAGGTTGATGAAAACCTTCTTGAGTACTTCTAGAAAATAAATTGTATCCCTTTTCATATGAGTCAAAACATGAATTATAAGGGGAAAGGATTGGGCCATGATGAACAAGGCATCCATCAACTCATTTATCCTCCTATAAATGAAGATAATTGGGGACTTATTTATACACCTCTATGTTAAAAAAACCAAGATACTAAGAGGGGTGTGAATAAGTATCTTCAAAAAACTTAAACCTTTTCAAATCATAAACTCTTCAGCAATACAAAAATTCATACTCTTATCAAGATCAACAATTCATTCATAGATCAACAACACTTAATCTAATCAGTAGCAATAAAATATAAGGAAATGAACACACATGCACAAGATAACACTATATTTATGTGGAAAACCCAAGACGGTAAAAACCATGAAGAGAAATATCTCAATATGGAAGTTCTATGCTTATAGAATTACAATCTTGAGGCTCACTACCAAGGACTTGCAGGCTAAGGCACACGAGGTTATTTCAAGATACAAGGGACTTGTAGTATTGAGGTGCACAACCCTAGGGAAAGATACAAATTATAAGGACCTAATGAAATTCACTATCTTAGAGCAAGATACATGAAGATTTTGAATTACAACATATGCCAACAATACAGTTTGTTGACCGAGGCATTAAAGCACATCTTTTTTTTTCAATAAATCATTACTTCAATTCATCTTTGCACACCACCACACTCCCTACCTCATCTTGAAAAATAATTTTTCTTTCACTTATATCCGCCACAAGATCTCAAAACATCAATTAGGTCGGCCAAAAAGAATGCAAACATTGATTTCAACAAGTCGGCCAGAAAAACATAATGTGGTTCTATATAGAAGATAGAGAGGACTAAAAAAAATATTATCACATCTTCCAAAGTGATTAGAAAAAACTCACATGCTAGTGCACATAAACCCCAAGTCAATAACAAGGAAACATGTATATGAAATGTGTATCACATTACCAGTCAGCCCAAAAACACACCTTGAAATGAATTCACTCAATGTGATTCTCAAAAAGATAGGTCAAGACCCAAATGCATATTAACACAATTTCATATGTTGTTGCAAACCCCAAATAACATGAACCAAACAAGATAACAAGTCTTGTCAGCTAGATATCCACAAATTTCCTAGAAAAACTAACTCAACAAAGTATGTAGCACCAAAGATATCAATCATTGATGTGCAAACCACAAAGATATGTTCCATGAACATCTAGAAACACTTCCATAAACTTCTTTCATATTTTAATTCCACAAAAAATCACTAAAAACCAAACAAAAGTAGAACACTTCTTCCTAGAAGCACAACATCCACAACCACGAGATAGAACATTAATAGATTAACTTTTGATACACACCATCACATGAAAATTGAATTGAGACACTACAAAAACACTATGATAATTTCCACCAAGCTATAGGATTAGAAGAATCAATGCAAAGAAATGTGAAGCATTTTCCAAACTAGTCCAAACAACCAACAAAACTGCCAACCTTCTAAAATTATCGAAAACATCCTCGACAACACTAGTGACCTAAAAAGATAAGAGTACAACATCCACAAAACACAAACACTGAATCCCAAACTACAAGACCATATCTTTAATATCAGAGGAATGTGAAGTATTCTCCCAAACATCCTTCAATGCAACTTCCTAAACCAGAAACATTCATCAACTTGTCAAGACAAAAAATTTCTTGCAACAACTCATACTTCCTTAGGAACAACAAGAGAGAATACAACACACTAGAGACCATCTTCAAAAACTCTCCACCATCATCATCACTTCTTATCCTCATCTTAATGTTTCTAATCCTCATCTTAATTTATCATCATGATAACATAAAAAACTATACTAAATACATCTCTACTTGACATAAAACAAGGAATGAAATCCAACCATGAATATATGAATGATAGATAAAAGCATCAACAACATATTCCCCAAGTGTTGACAACCAATTCAAAAACCAAGTGTTGACATCAATGAAAACCAATGCTAACAATCTCTACCTTTGGCATTTATGGCTACACACACTTGCACACTCTCCCCCTTTGACATCAAGGATAAAGGGTACAAATATCTTCATTTGAATCATCAACATAGTCAAAACAACAACAGACTCTCCCTTTTATAGGTAGCACAACTATGCATGCTCAACAACTGCACATCATCTTTAGACAATTATACCAACTCCCCCTATCAATAGAAACCAACCAACTACCTTCTCCCCATGAGAGATAGCACACATCAATCTAGGAGAAAAAGATATGACATAAATTTCTCCCCCTAGATAGATGCACCATCTATGAATCTAGTTAGAAAAAAGATGGAAATAATCCTTAACTTCTATTGAAGATACTCAAAAGTATGCTTTAAAAGTGTCTTAGTGAAGATATCTACAATCTAATCCTTCGTAGGCATATACTCCATTCATACTTCTTTCTCTAAAGCCTTCTCCCTTAGAGAGTGATACCGAATAGAAATGTGTTTGTTTCTTGAATGCATCAACATATTCTTGGAAATATTAATTGTACTAGTATTACCACACAATATAGGAATAGTTCCATCATACACCACCTTTATATCCTTCAAGGTTCACTTCATCAAAAGCACCTAGGTGTAGCAAGATGATGCACCAATATACTCAACTTCTAGCATGGATAAAGACACGAAGTCCTACTTCTTACTAAACCAAGATACCAATCTGTCTCCCAAGAAAAATTCACTTCCACTTGTACTTATTTGGTCATCCACACATCCTACCCAATTAGAATCAATATAGGCACTCAAAGAAATATTATCATCCTTCTTATACCACAAACCGTAATTTGGAGTTCCCTTCAAGTTTTTGAATATTCTTTTCACTACTTTCTTATGATTTTTCTTAGGATTATCTTGGTATCTTGAAACCAAATATATTACATGCATAATATCAGGTCTAGAAGTAGTCAAGTACAACAAACCTCCAATCATAGTCTTATAAAGAGTTTGATCAACCTTTGAAGACTCATCAATCTTGCTCAAATGAAAACCAGTAACCATAGGGGTACTAGCTAGTTGAGAATCCTCCATGTCAAAATTATTCAACATATATTTAACATACTTAGCTTGAGAAATAAAGATACGATCATCTAGCTGAAAATTTTGAAGTCCAAGGAAGAAAGGAAACTCACCAATCATAAAAATCTCAACTCTTTTTGCATATCTTCGACAAACCTCTTACACATATCATCACCTATACCAAATATGATTTCATCAACATATACAACCACAATCAAAATATTATCTTCGTATACCTTAGTATAGATATTACCATCTACTGTACCTTTCTTGAAACCTTGCTAAAGTAAGTACTTATCCAATCTAGCATACCAAGCTCTAGGAGCTTGCTTGAGTCTATATAAATATTTCTTGATTCTACACACCATGTCTGGATCTTGTGATATCTGGAAACCATCTGTTTGCTCAATATATACTTCTTCATCTAGATTACCATTCAAGAAGACTAACTTGACACCCATCTAATAAAATTTGAAATTCTTGTGAGCAACAAAGGAAAGAAACATCCTTATTGCCTCTATTCTAGCTATTGGAAAAAAATTCTCCTCAAAATTAATACCTTCAACTTGTGAATATTCCTTACATACTAATTTTGATCTGTTCCTCACCACTTCACCATCTTCATTCAACTTGTTCTAGAAAACCCACTTTGTTCCTATAACATTCTTATCAACTGGTTTGGGAACCAATTCCCATGTTTTAATTTTTTCTATCTTATTTAGTACTTCTTTCATTTCATGTATCCAACCATCATCTTTTTTAGCATAAAAAAAATTCTTAGGCTCTAATTTTGATAATAAACACAAATTTGCTTGCTCACTTTCTCTTGAAAACTTTCTCCTAGTCAACACAACTTCATTTTTATCTCCAATGATCTAATCTATAGAAAGGTTCTTTTGAACATTCTTTGTTGGAGTCCTAGGGGCCTTCACGGGTTCTAGTTTCTTCTCTTCCTTCTGTTCTTCTTCTTTGTCATCCTCAATCTAGGGAAGTATGTAAAAACTATAAACCTATGGTTCTTTTGAGATTTGATACAAATATTCATCTACCTTAACATTTGTGCTTTCAATCACCTTTCCCAATCTCTTAGTGTACCATCTATAGGCCTTGCTCTTGGTTGAGTAACCAAGAAAGATCCCTTCATCAAATCTTGAATCAAACTTTCCAAGGCCTTATTCATATCTTCTGATGTAGCATTTGTTTCCAAAGATCATGAAGTATCTAATAGTGGGAGGCCTTCCATACCATAGATCATAAGGGATCTTAGTGCTATTGAACCTCAACTAAATTTTATTAAGAAAATAGGTAGCAATGTGAGTTGCTTCCTTCTAATACATATCAAGCAAATCAACATCTTTCAAAATATCCCTAACCATATCTTGTGCGGTCTTATTTTTCCTCTCCACTACCCCATTTTGCTAAGGGGTCCTAGGATTAGACATGTGTCTCCTAGTACCATTATCCTCGCAAAAAATTTCAAATTCATTTGAAGTAAATTCACCTCCTCTATCTAACCTTAAGCATTTGATCTTAACATCCATCTCATTCTCAACTATTCCTTGAAGATCTTAAACTTATCTAAATCTTATAATTTATCTCTTAGAAATGTAACCCAAGTCATTCTAGTGTAATAATTAATAAGCAACATGAAATACCTTTCACCTTGTTGACTTCTTTTTCTTCTATGTCTGCATAAGTCAGTGTGAATTAGCTCCAATGGCATTGTAGTGGAGAATTCCTTGTTCTTGAAAATTATCTTTGTTTTCTTTCTCATTTGACACTCTTTGCACAAAGTGTTTACGGGCTTGGTTATCTTAGGCATATCTCTCACTACATGAGTAGAACTGATCTTCACCATATTTTCAAAGTTCATGTGTCCCATTCATTTTTTTCATAGTTAACAGTCACCAAATTGAGATAATAATCAAATTCTTTCATTTTCTTCCCTTAGATGATAGATATTTCCATTTGTCCTTGTACCTTCAACAACTGGCCTTAAGGACCCTGACTTCCTGATCTCACAACCATTGTCATGAAATGTAAGATTGTATCCTTTACTACACATCTAACTAACACTGAGATGATTATGCTTTAGAACTTTGACATAGAGTACATCCTCAATCTTGTTCTTTCCATCAATTTTTATGGCACCCTTTCCACAAATTTGTGTTGACTCATCACCACCAAAATTAATAGCTCCACTATTACACTTTCTAATATTGATGAACCTTTCCATGTCACCATTCATGAAGTTAGAGAAACCACTGTCAATCACCCAAGAATTTTTTCCTTCCTTTGCATGAAAGGAAATTCATATAGCCATAGATATTCCATTAACTTTGTTATCTTGCAAAGTACCAAACCTCTTACATTTTTCAATATCGCTCTTTTTTTCTTTCAAATCCATGAATAGGGTTTTATCATTTGAATCATTCTCCTCATCTTCTAAGAAACAACTTCTTTCCTTGGAATAGAGACCTCTTTTAACCTTATTTATTGCCAACATTTGATTCTTTATAAGGACATTTAGATCCAAAATAACCAATCCTTCCAGAATTGAAACACTTGAAAGGTAACTTACCTTTATACTTTTTTGTGCCTTTATTCAATCTTCTTACAAATTTTGCTTCAACCTCATCAAAGTCATCATTTTGATCCATAAATTTATCTTCTATCACTTTACTAGTTTTAAATGCAGCTTCCTTTTTTAGATCATCTTTATCAAACTCTCTCATTTCAAAGGTTTTGAGAGCACCAACCATTTCATGTACTAAATATGGATCCAAGTCCTTAGATTCTTCAATAGAAAAAACCTTATGACTATAAGATTTAGGGAGAGATCTCAAAACCTTCTTCACAATATCATCTTCTTTCACTTCCCCGCCAAGACCTCTAATGCCAGTGACAAATTTATCCACTTGGAGCATATAAATAGCAATATCTTCATCCTCTATCATCCTCGAGGTCTCAAATCTGCACTTAAAAATTTGCATCTTGGCTTTCTTTACTTTATTGTCTCATTCATAGATGTTGCTAAGTTTTCCCTAGAAATCCTTAGTATAATTATGATTCATCACCTTTAAAATTTTAGAATTAGCTAACCCACACAAGCTATCATTCTTATCCTTGGCATTGTTCTCATAAAACCTAATATCAGCTAGATCTATTGGAGGAGTAGTAGGAGCACTATAACCATCCTTGATAGATTGCCAAACAACAAACCCTAGAGATTTTATATGGCCTTCCATTCTCAACTTCCAAAATGTATAATTTTTCTCATAAAAACTAGGACCTTTGTACACTCCATCATGTTCCATCTCAGACCTTTCCTCAAGTGGTTAAGCTTCTTTAGTGCAAATTGGCTCTGATACACAAATCTTTAGCAATACACAAATTTATATTCTTAGCAAGATCAACAATTCATTCACAAATTAGCAACACTTAATATAGTCAACAACAATGAAAGATAAGGAAATTAACACACATGCACAAGATAACACTAAATCTACATGGAAAACCTAAGAAGGGAAAAATCACAAAGAGAAATATCTTAATATAGAAGCTTACTTCTTAGAGAATTATAATTTTGAGGCTCACTACCTATGGACTTGTAGGCTATGACACACAACCTTGGGGAAAGATACAAGGGAATTTTAGTACTGAGGTGCACAACCCCAGGGTAAGATACAAATTAAAAGGACCTGATGAGATTCACTATCTCAGAGTAGAATACATGAAGATTTTAAATTACAACATATGTCAACAATACACTATTGACTGAGGCATTCAAGCACATCTCTATTTTGTTTTCAAAAAATCACTACTTCAATTCATATTTTCACACCACCACACTCTCTAGCTCATCTTGTAATATAAATGTTCTTGCACTTGCATCCACTGCAAGATCTCAAAACATTAATTAGGTCAGCCAGAAAGAATGCAAACATTAATTTCAACAAGTTGGCCACAAAAATATAATACAGTCCTATCTAGAAGATAGAGAGGACCAAAAAAATATTATTACATCTTCCAATTTGATCCCAAATAACTCACACATTGGCACACATCAATCCAATTCAGTAATAATAAAACATGTAGATGAAATTTGTATCACATTACCAATCAGCCCAAAAACACACCTTCAACTAAATTCACTCATTAAAGTTCACAACAAGATAGGTCAAGACCCAAATACATCTTAACACAACTTCATATGTCAATGCAAACCCCCAAGCACATGACACAAACAAGATAGCAAGCCCTATCAGCCATATATCCATAAAATTCCTAGAAAAACCAACTTGACACAATATTTGGCACTAAAGAGATCAATCATTGATGTGCAAACCACAAAGAGATGTTCCATGAACATCCAAAAACACTTCCATAAAATTATTTCACATTTTCATTCCAAAAACAACCACTTTAAACTAAAAAAAAGTAGAACACTTCATCCTAGAAACATAGAATACACAACCATGAGATAGAACACTAATAGATCAACTTGTGGTACACACCATCACATGAAAACTAAGCTAATACACTACAAAACCACTGATATAATGTCCAAAAGGCCGCAGGACCAAAAGCATCAATATAGAGAAATGTGGAGCATTTTCCAAACCAATCTAAAAAACCAGCAAAATTGTCAACCTTTTGCAATTATCAAAAACCTCCTCAGTAATTATGGTGACCTGAAAAAGATAAGAGTGAAAAATAAACATAACATAAATATTAAATCCCAAACCACAAGACCATATGTTTGATAGTGGAGGAATATGGACCATTCTCCCAAATAGCCTTCAAAGGAACTTCCTAAACCAAAAACACTCATCAACTTACAGAGACCATAAATTTCTTACCATAATTCATACTTCCTTAAGAACAATAGGAGAGAGAATACAACATACTGGAAGACCATTTACAACAACTCTCCACCATCAACATTACTTCTAAACCTCATCTTAATATATCATCATGATAACATCAAAAACTATACTCAATACATATTTACTTGACATTAAACAAAGCATGGAATCCAAACATGAGCATATCAATGATAGACACCAATGATAGTAGCATCAACAACATACTCCCCAAGTGTTGACAACCAATACCAAAAAACACACCAAGTGTTGGCATCAATGACAACCAATGCCAACTCTCTAAGAACACAACATACTAAATCTTTGTGTGTTTCTAATGATGTGGAGGTAGTTTCCAATTTTTGTGTGAACAATATTGCTAATGGTGTTATCATAGACCCTTTTATGACTTAGATATCTCCCCATTATTTATTGATCATAGTATCCTTACCATTGAAATTTCACTTCACCATCACAAACTTGTCAATTGGGACCAACAAAGCTCCACATATCTAGATGTATTCTAGAACAATGAGGCCTTATTATAATTCATTAGGATCCATGATGAGATTCCTCTTCATGATCACAAATCTAGATTTTTCTACCAAATCAATTAAAATGTATACTTTGGAGAGGGAGAATTACTTAGTCACAACAAGAGAAATATAAAAATAATGATCTCCTAGAGAAAACCTTTCTAAGGCACTATTTTGATCTTGAAATACTAAAATGAAAGGATATATATTTGAGTAAAACCTTTATTAATGTGCACGAAGATGAGGAAAATCATCTTCCCTTTATGGATGCACAAAGAATAGAAAGGTCTATAATCCTAATTGAATAAAATCAAGACATCAATTTGGGTATAAAATCCAAACCAAATATCACCTATGTTACCACCACCCTCTTTCTGAAAGAATTAAAAATCATCTAAAATTTCTTGCACAAAGGGTATAAAAACTTTGCGTGGTCATATACTGATATGTCCAGATTTGAACCATCATTTCCAGTGCATCATCTAGTGGTGCATCCCAATGCAAAACCAATAAATAAAAAATAGAAAAGGTGCATCCTCATATTTCCCTCTTGGTCAAAGTAGAGTTAGAAAATCTATTGGAAGTAGGCTTCATATAATCAATCAACTATCAAGACTGGGTGTCCAAAATTGTTCTAGTTTCCAAACCAACTAGGGTCATTTATATTTATATTGATCTATAGGACCTAAAGAAAGCATCCCCCAAAGATAATTTCTCATTTCCCAGTATTGAAACCATTGTAGATCTAAAAGTTGGTCATACAATTCTATCCCTCGTCAATGGATTTTTAGGGTACAACCAAATTTGTATAAATTTGGAATACCAACATAAAATAACCTTTACTACTTGGGTTACTTTCTATTATCAAGTAATTCCCTTTGGACTCAAGAATGTAGGAGTTGCATATCAAAGGGAAATGAAAACTAGTTTTCATGACCTTCTACACATCATCAAGGAAGATTATGTAGATTATCTCCATGGAAAATAAAATATATGAGAAAATCATCCGCAAATACTTAAACACATCATTAATAAGCTTCATCATTACCAATTATTCCTGAATCCAAAAAAAATGTGACTTTGTTGTTACTTATGGTAATCTCCTAAGATTCGTTATGTCAAGAAGGGGATTGAAGTGGATCCATCTAAATTTAAGGCTATAATGGACATTCCTTCAACTATAAATCTCAATAAACTATGTAGTCTTTAACACAAGATTCAAGATATCATATGCTTCATTTCACAATTAGAAATTTATAGGTGCCAATTGTTCACTCATCTCCTTCACAAAGATGTCACTTTTTAGTGGGATACCACTTGTTGTCCTCAACATATCCATATGGCTATGCTAAAGGGTCTATTTAACTATGTGATTTGATGTTACATATATAATCAATATAGTTAGTCCAATAATCTATAGTCAAGGGCTACTACAGATAGGCATGCCCATATCTGTAGAGGGTGTCGACTAGTTACTGCTCGGGAGGCCAATCCCTATCTATACTTTGTATTGGGTAGGGGGCTCTCAATTAGGGTGGCTTTATATAGTCAATAGGTGCCCTCTAAAACTATGTAGGTAAGGGTTATGATAAAATCAAATAATATATAGCATTACCACCCATTCTTATGCCTCCCATTCTAGGAAATACCCTTTTGTTATGCATATCAACACCGTTTATCATTTGAACAGGACAACTGAGAGGGGTGTGAATCAGTTGTCACAAAATTAAATCTTTAATTCAATCACTGGAACTAAACTTTTAATACTGCTTAAATTATTAATCATCATATGCTAATGCAGAAACTTAAATCCAACACACAAACACAATAACACCAAATTTACGTGGAAAACCCAATAAGGGAAAAACCACGGTGAGGATTAACTCACACTATAGAGAATATCAAAACCAAATACAAAAGGCTCACCACCTAAAATAAGACTCACTGCCTGAAATAAGGACTCACTCCCTGAAATAAGGACTCACTATCTGGAATAAGGATTCATTGTCCAACATGGCTACAACTTGAAGGGATCAATGCCATAGAGATACAAAGAAGACTTTTTATAAAGAGACTTCAATCCTAATGCAACAAAGGATTCCACCATAATTACTCCACACATACATGAATGATAGAGTTCACCTTCTACTCACTATATTCAAAAACTTAGTATTAAGCTTTGTACTAATCTGCCACACTAGCACTACACACACACACACTAAATAGAATCAATGTTGCATAAAATTTCACTTCCTCTTTTCTTTTATCACTCTTCTTCTTCGCTCTAGTATCATGTTTCATCATTAACTCATCTTGCATTTATACCATCTTTAACTTTGAAACATATCGAAAGTCATCCATCCAAATTCAAATTCAAATTAGGTCGGCACCAAAACATCCTAGGGTGGAATTAGAATGAGGGTGACCAAAAAAAATGCTTCATAAGGACCCAAATAGATCCAACACACTTCATCATCCTCAAAAGTAGTATTTCACACAAGGTCAGCCAAACCAATGTAAAACACATAGAACCATTAAGCATGAATCTTCCAAATGTTGAAACTATCTTCAATAGAATTAGGGAAACACAACTCTAGAATCACAAGTCATAAGACTTCATCAAAGAGAAATCCAAACCAAAAACATTTCTCCCTGACCTCAATCAAAAACACTAAAAACCATAGTTCACAACTAATGAACGCAATTTGCACTATACAATGAATCATCGACCAAAAATCTGGATAAAACATCTTCTAACAATCATGAACAACATATCTAAACCACACAACCATAGGAGTAAATCCAAACCAAAAAAAAGATCAACTGCTGAGCACCTGTAACATATCTTCATTACAATTTTCTCAATATCCTCGACATATACAACCAGCAACAACTAGTAGATAACTAGTTGACCAATTGACATCAATAATAACACCTTCAATCTTTCCACGACACCTTCCATCTTTTCATTCTTGCAAAAATTTTCCCCTTTGTCATTGATGGCAATACGTGATGTGAAAAAACCATCAAAGACAACATACTAGCTCTGAATACATTTTTTTGTTTATCCCCCTTAGTAGATAATCTCTTACATGCTTCTTCTCCCATTATTCCTCTCTTTTCACATGCTTCTTCTCCCCCTTTGACATCAATGGCAAAGAAAAAAGATATTTTACATTGATTTCTCCTTTGACATGATAAAAAAAAATACTCATAATGACAACACCTGATACTACCTACTCCCCCTAAGAGGTAGCCACCAAAACATCAATCCAAAAGAAAGATAGATCCATAGATCCACTAGACTGATTCATCTACATATGCATCTAGTTCAAGAAAGGAGGGAAAATGACCCCTAACTTCTCCTAGAGATACTCAAAAGTATCTTTAGGAAGAGCCTTCATTAATATATCAGCCACCTGATCCTTTGTCAAAACATACTCAAGCTTTTATTAATTCTCCATTACCTTCTCTCTCAAGAAATGATACTTGATAGATATATGCTTTGTCCTTGAGTGCATCACATGATTATTTGAAATGTTAATTTCACTTGTATTATCATAGAAAATATAAATGGGATCATCATACCCCAATGTGATATCTTTCAATGTCTATTTCAACCATAGAACTTGTGTACAACAAGATGCAACAACAATATACTCAGCTTCAACAATAGACAAAGAGATTGAATCTTTCTTTTTACTAGACCATTCCACCAATTTTCATCCAAGAAAGAATGCACCACCACTTGTACTCTTTCTATCATCTACATAACTAACCCAATCTGCATCTATAAAGGCACTAAGTGTAAGGTCAGTATCTTTAGGATACCATAATCCATAATCCATAATCCAAAGTGCCATTTAAATATCTAAATATTATTTTAATAGAAACAACATGTGTTTCCTTAGGATCTTCTTGAAACATAGCCACAAGATAGATAGCATGCATGATATCTAGTCTAGTAGAAGTCAAATACAATATTCCTCCAATCATAGATCTATACTTGCTCTTATCAGCCTTAGGTGAATTATCATCTTTATCCAATTTGCAACTAGTCGCCATAGGATTACTTACTAGTTTGGAACCATCCATTCCAAACTTCTTCAACATCTCTCTCACATACTTAGACTATGAAATGAAAATTCAAATTCCTTTCTCTGTTTGATTAATTTGTATCCCAAGAAGGAAATTCATCTCCCCAAACATAGAAATTTCAAATTCTTTTTTCATTTCTTCCACAAACATCTTGCACATATTCTCATTTCCTCCAAAGATAATATCATCAACATACACAATTACTATCAAGATTTTGTCATTTTCAATCTTAAAGTACAAATTACTATCTTTCATACCTTTGTTAAAACCTTGTTGAATTAAATACTTGTCTAACCTCACATACCAATCTCTAGGAGCTTGCTTCAATCCATATAAATATTTCTTTAATTGGCACACCATATCTGGTTGTTCTATCAACTAAAATCCTTTTGGTTGTTCCATATAGACTTCTTCCTTTATACTACCATTCAAAAATATTAACTTGGAATTCATCTAATAGACCTTAAAGTCTTTATGAGTAGAAAATGCTAAGAACATCCTTATAGCTTCCATTCTTGCTACTGGAGCAAAATTTTCCTAAAAATATATGCCTTCTACTTCTGAGTAACCTTTACACAAAAACCTCACTTTGTTTCTAACAACTTCTCCATTCTCATTTAACTTGTTTCTGAATACCCACTTCGATCCAATGATGTTTGTATTTTTCGATATTGGGACCAATTCCTAAGTCTGATTCTTCTCAATATGCATAAGTTGTTCCTTCATTACTTCCATCCAATGTTCATCTTTACAATCTTCACTTACAATCTTCAGTTCAGTCTCAAAAACTAAACACAGATTCACTTGAGCAACAAATTTTCTTCTAGTTTATACTCCTTTAGTCTTATCTCCAATAATCTAACTTTCTAAATGATTATTTTGTACATATCTAGGTTTCCTAGAGGACATCATGGGAGCATCTTCTTCTCTTGCTCATCTTTTCCTATTCTTCCACAATTTCTTCTATTCTTACACAATCATGTTCATTAGATTCATATCCATTAATGTCAATGGAATTCTTCATCATCACGTCAACCTTGAAATTTGAACTCTCTACAACCCTTCTTATTTTTTTATTGAAACATCTATATTCCTTGCTTATATTAGAATATCCAATAACAATACCTTCATCACTTCTTACATCAAATTTTCTTAAATTTTCTTTATCTTTTATGATATAACATTTTCTTTTGAATACCTTAAAATATTTAATAGTAGGAATTCTTCCATGCCATATCTCATAGGGAGTCTTTGTACTATTTTTTCTAGCTTGCACTCTATTGAATACATAAACAATAGTATGAATAGCTTCTTTCCAGTAAACCTCTGGTAAACCAACTTCAGTAATCATTGATCTAGCAGCCTCCTGAACTATTCTATTTTTCCTTTCAACAACTCCATTTTGTTGAGGAGTTCTTAGAGAAGATAACTATCTTTTTATTCCAAGAACTTCACAAAACATATTAAACTCATGGGGGGTGAATTATCCACATCTGTCATACCTTAAGCATTTTATCTTCAAGTTCACTTCATTTTCAACCATTGCTTTGAATTCTTTGAATCTATCTAATGCATCTGATTTCTCTCTAAGAAATATAACCCATGTATATCTATAATAATCATCAATTAAAATCATAAAGTACCTTTCACCAAGTAGACTTCTAACTCTTATAGGGCCATAGAGATCTATATTAACTAAATTCAGAAGTCTAATAATGGACTGTTCCTTTGATCTATAATTTTTTTCTTGCTTGACAATTCTTTCACATAGCATTAACAAGCTTTGTAATTCTTTTTCAATCTTTGATGACCTAAACAACACTGATCCTTGCTAAGTTATCAAAATTCATGTGACACATTCTCCTATGCCATAACTAGTTGTCATTGATCTAAGTCATAAAGCATCAACCATCAACACCCTTCAATTGATAGATATTTCCTTCAGATTTCTTTCCTATAGCAATCAATGTTTTGGATCCTCTCCAGATCTCACACTTCTCATCTTTAAACACAAGATCATATCCTTTTCTACACATCTAACCAATTCTTAATAGATTATTCCTTAAACCCTTAACATAGTAAACATCATCGGTATGATGCTTGCCATCAAAACTTATTGAACCTATCCCACAGATTTTAGCACTAGTATCATATCCAAAAATAACCAAGCCACCATCATATTTTCAAGCTTTAAAATATTACTTTTATCAATAGTCATTTGGTGTGAACAACCACTATCAACTACCCAGTAAATTGTATCTCGTTTAGCATGTAGGGCAGAGATAATCGTACCTTCATTTTTCTCCTTCTGTAGAGGTCTTTCCTTTATCTATTTTTCAGAATTAGTAGAAGTAGGTTCATCCTTAATTGCCAACAACAAGCATTCATTGTCATCTGGATCTTTATATTCTGAATCCTCATCATATATACTAGCATTCTCATTCACATAGTCAACTTTGTTAATCTTCTTTCCTTTCTTTTCCTTCTCATATCTTTTTTTATTCCTTTTAGCTCTTTTCGGACACTTTGCAACATAATGACCTATTTCTCCACAACTAAATAATTTAAATGGAAACTTACCTTCATACTTACCGGATCCTTTTCATCATCCTTCTTACAAAGTTAGCTTCTATTTCATAAAATTTCTCTTCATCTAGATCTTCAACTTTTGTAGCTTTAAAAGCATTATTTGATTTGCATCAATTCCTCAGACTTGGATTCCTCATCTCATAAGATGTCAAAAATACTAACACTATATCCTTGGTATAGGTCTTATAATAAATAGTCTACTCAATAGCACTCACCTTCTCACTATAACCATCAAGAAGAGTTCTAAGAATCTTCTTTACAATTCTAGTTTCATCAATAGTAGCACCAAGTCCTCACATTCCAACCACTATCTCATCTAATCTCTAAACATAAGATTTAACATTCTCATCC
The DNA here is from genome assembly GCA_007115665.2 of Sequoiadendron giganteum. Taxonomy (NCBI): domain Eukaryota; kingdom Viridiplantae; phylum Streptophyta; class Pinopsida; order Cupressales; family Cupressaceae; genus Sequoiadendron; species Sequoiadendron giganteum. Next base: position 260,454,291 of record CM021108.1, on the reverse strand, counting down.
TTAGAAATGTGTAGAAGATCAAACCGTGTCTCCAAATTCTATAATCTCGCTTCTTTAACTCTTTCATCACCATCATGTGCTCTTTCTAAGGAATCCTAGACTTCCTTAGTAGTCTTCAAATTTTGTACCTTAATCAACTCAGAATGTACCAAACTATTCTTCAAGATGTACTATGCCTTATTATTTGGTTCTTGTGCTTTGATCTCTTTAGGCATACTCAAAACATTAGCAAGAGGAGTCTAAGGATTATTGTAAGCTTTGTCCACATCATATCCACAATACTCCAGATATTCTTCCATCAATACTTTCCAAATACCATAATTTGTTCCATCGAACCTTGGATAATCATAAACAATTTTTCTAGCCATCTCGAACCTTCCTCAAGCGGTTAAGATTTTCACCAAGGAAACAAGATTTGATACCAATTATTGAATAGGAAAAATGAGAGGGGGGGTGAATCAGTTGTCACATAATTAAACCTTTAATTCAATCACCAAAACTAAACTCTTAATACTACATAAATGATTAATCATCATATGCCAATGCAGAAAGTTAAATCCAACACACAAACATAGTAACACCAGATTTACATAGAAAATACAATAAGTGAAAAACCATGATGAGGATTAAATCACACTATAGAGAATATCAAAACTAATTACAAAAGGCTCACTACCTGAAATAAGGCTCACTGCCTGAAATAAGGACTCACTATCTGGAATAAGGACTCAATGTCCAATAGGGATACAACTCGAAGGGCTCACTACCATAGAGATACAAAGAATACTTGTTACAGAGAAACTACAATCCCAATTCCTTTCCACCATAATTACTTCACACATACATGAATGATAGAGTTCACCTTCTGCTCACTGCATCTAGAAACCCAACATTAAGCTTTGCATTGATCTGCCACACTAGCACCACACGCACACACACTAAATAAAATCAATTTCACATAAAATTATACTACCTATTTTATTTTATCACTCTTCTTCTTTGATCTAGTATCATGTTTCACCATTAACTCATCTTGCATTTATACCATCTTCAACTTTGAAACATATCCAAAGTTGGCCATCCAAATTCAAATTCAAATTAGTTTGCTTCCAAAACATCCTAGGGTGGAATTAGAATGAGGGTGACCCAAAAACATGCTTCATAAGGACCCAAATATATCCAAAACACTTCATCATCCTCCAAAGTAGTATTTCACACAAGATAAGCCAAACTAGTGTAAAAAACCTAAAAATATTAAGCATGAATCTTCCAAATGTCAAAACTATCTTCAAATGGAATCAAGGCAACACAAATCTAGAACCACAAGTCATAATACTTCATCAAAGATAAATCCAGACCAACAAAATTTCTCCCGGACCTCAACCAAAAACACTGAAAACCACAATTCACAACTAGTGAACACAATTTGCACTATACAACGAATCATCAACCAAAAATCTAGCTAAAGAATCTTCTAACAATCATGAACAACATCTGAATTACACAACCATAGGAGTAAATTCAGACCAAAACCTAGATCAATCACTAAAAACCTATAACATATATTCATTACAATTTTCTCAATATCCTTGACATATACAACCAACAACAACTAGTAGATAACTAGTTGACTAGTTGAAATCAATGACAACACCTTCAATCTTTCCACAAAACCTTTCATATTTTCATTCTTGCAACATGTCACACTAGGGGCACTCTCAACACAACATGATGAAGTGGGAAAGGAGAGGACCATCTACTACATTAGCCACACTTTGGTGGGTTATTAGCTCAATTACACTCCCATAGAGAAAGTGTGATGATTTGTTGTTTTTAATTCCAAAATACTTAAACAATAAATGTGAAGTCATCAAGTGAAGTTCAACTCTAAATCTGATCCACTTGATAATATAATATTGAGAACTCTCTCACATGAGGAATGGCTAAATGTACCATATTTCTTAGTGAATTTAAAATTGAGTATGGAGATATGAATAATATCAAGGTACAAGTTATTTATACTAAAATAGTAGAGGCTCCTCTAATAGATACACATCCATTAGTGATTTATTTTCATGATGAGTTCATCTTTATGATCTATCAAGAATCAATATGGAATTTCTTTTTTGATTGATCATAAACATAATATGGTTTAGGTGAAGGTATCCTTTTTTTCATCCCACAAGGTAACTTCATCCGTAAGGATTTCAAGTTGGCCTTCCCTTACACTAATAAAATGGTGAAATATATGACCCTAATCATAAGATCAAAAAGAGTTGTTCAATGTAATATAACTCATCTAGTGGTTTCTGGAGATTCAAAACTATTCATCGAGAATATTATCTATGAATATCAAGGAAAGGATGATAATATTCTCCCTTACAAGTGCATGGTTGGTAGTTTCAAATAGTGTTTCACTCACATCCAATTTGAGAAAGTTCATTTCCTAAATAGAAAATCGATAGATGTCAGATACTTATTAGATACGCCACATGATAATCAAATTTGTGAGTTACATGTAGATAAACTCCTAATCTAGGCCTACGATATACCTGAGTTTGAGATGGTATGTGATATTTATGGTATTAAATATCCTTGGTATAGTAACATATATACTTATCTCCATTATCAAACCATTCCACCTAACATTAAATGTATACAATCAATAAAAATCCTTTATCCAATGATCATCCTAAAATACCCTCCTTGGAGATGCACTTTATCACAGAGGCTATAATGGATCCCTATTAAAATGTTTAAACTTAGTGGAATCCCACCTCACTTACAAGATTTTAATAATGGTATATATGGGGCACTCACTAGTGGAATAGTGTTGGCTAAGAAGGTTATCAATATGTGACACTATTGTCTTACCATGGAGAATGATGTATATTAGTATGTTAAGAGATATTTGGTATACCAAGAGCAAGGAGATAATATTCATGTGCCATCACAAGCATTGCAACACATTACTTCACCTTGGCACTTTTCTTAATGGGGCCTTGAATTAGTTGATACAATACATCCATTTTTATCTAATGGATGTTGAAGAGGGTGGAAAATATTGAAGATAAAGAAATGGGGATAAAGAAACACAAACAATACCTTCACCTAGAATTTTTTCTTCTCTCCTTGATTGAGCAGAAATAGAGTGCACTATTATTCCAATTTATTTTATCTTTGATGTTAATGCTCTAGCATAACACTAACATGATTTAAAAATGATAGATCAAAATGACATGTATGTATGATTGTAGATTCTAGATGTGAAAATGAAGGATGATAGCCTCGAGATATAGAGTCTTGAAGAGGAAATATTAATGACTATGAATGATTGATGATGGATAGATAATATTTAATAGATTATGGTTTGGATAAAATATGTAATCATGTGATAAGTAGCACACGAGGGATGTTGTAGGAGCATACCTGGTTGTAAAGCAATCATTTCTCAACAAAAAATAGTTTTTTTCTTATATTGCATTCAGTAGAAGTTTCAACATTTTATTTCACATTTTATCACATTGTCATTTCTCAACTCACAGAGTGAGATATTGCATCTACACATCAACATCTATCGCATATCCAAATTTCACATCATTTTCAGTTGTTTGTTGAAATTTATCGCTCTTAGAATTTCATTGCATTACCAATCAGAGCATTTGGGGCCGACCTGGTCTAGATTTCATAGTCTAAACCTATAATGGAGCTTGAGGAGAATATATATAAGTATTTGAAATAATTTAGGAGGGATATTTAGATCAAGTAGTTTTAGGATAAGATTCAGACTCATTATATTTTTTGCATAAAACCCCTTCAGGGGCATGTAATAAGGCCTGCTGGCTATTTTTATTATTGAAAGCCCTTGTGGTAGGCTTGTGAGCCCTAGATATTCACCCTTGAGGCCTATGTTGCATGGATGATTATCAATTCAATGAGATTTCATGTTCATATATCAAATTGATGTGTTATTTCCATTGTGTTGAGTCATTGTTGAAAGGATCAGACTGTTCCTTCTAGAACCCTCCTACCATGAATGCACCAAGTGGTATCAGAGTGATTTTTTGATTCCTAAAGGAATTCCTTGAGGTGAATAGATCATCGAACTAAGGAAGACTACAATATTTTTCAACCAATCACTGATTTTGAGGCATTTGAAATCATTTGTATCTAGATCACCGAATTAAGGTAGTTGCACTGATTCGAGGGGAGATATGTCACCAAGGAGAGCACCTGCTATGGTGAATGTTGCAGGAAGAATGGATGAAATTTTTGAAATGATGTGTGAGATGTGAATTAGGTTAGATTTTGTTGAGGAAGATCGAAGGAAAGGCCTAAACCCTAGGAAAAATTGATGAAAGTAATGATGAAGTAGGACATGTGAATCAATTTGTAGAAACCCTAGATGAAGGATAAGATGAATCAAATCAAGTAAAGATGTTGAGAGCGATTTCAAAGATTGGCAAGAAACTTAGAGGTGAAATTTAAATCTTGGAGAGTTCATTGATTGGATTAATGAGATGGAAGAATACTTTGAATATGTAGAAATTGAAGATCTGAAGAGAGTTTGATTTGTGAAAACAAAGTTGAAAGGTCATGTTGCATTATGGTGGAAAGAATTTCAATTAGACCAAAATAGAAGAGGCAAATAAAGAATCATCAAATGGGATAGAATGGTTACAATGTTGAAGAATAAATTCATACCAATAGATTATGAACTTGAATTGTTGAAGAGATTATAGAACCTGAGACAAAAGGAGAGATTTGTGAAGGAGTATATTGAAGAATTCTACAAGATGATAATCAGAATCGGTCATAGTGAAGCAAGAAAAGAAAAGGTTTTGAGATACATCAATGGATTGAGAACAAACATTCAAGAAGAATTGAGCCTAGTAAAGATGAAATATGTTGAGGAATCATATCAATATACATTGAAATTGGAAGAGAAGATGAACAAGAAGTTTGAACAAAGGCACAAAAGTGCAAGAGGAAGATTTAAGAAGAATGAAACCCAATATGGAGAAAGAAGACCATAAGTTGAGTAGAAAAAATATGTAAAACCCTACAAGAGTGAAGAAAAGGATTCTAAATAATACAATAGAGGAAGAGAACATAGAGATTTCTACCACAATAATAGAGGAGGTCATAATTCTTACCACAATGTTGGATTCTAGAGAGATGAAGGAAGATCTGAGAGAATAACATTCAAGGAACTTGTTTCAAGTGTGGAGGTGAAGGACATAGATCATTTGAGTGTCATCAAGGAAGTACCAAAACTAAACCTAAGCACACCGAAAGTGCAACATATATGGATGAAGAACTTGTTTGATCCCCTAATTCAATTTGAAAACCTAAGAAAGGTGAATCATTGGTGATGAGAAGAGCTTTCATGCATGAGGAAGTGATTGTGGAACCACCACAAAGGAAAAGTCTATTCACAACCAAATATAAGACTGAAAGAAAGGTATATAAAGTTATCATTGATAGTGGTAGTACTGATAATATAGTTTCAGCGGAGATGGTGACCAAATCCAATTTGAAGAGATTGAAACATCCCAACACCTATGGTAGCACGGATTCAAGATGAGAATAAGATATTGGTAAATGAACAATGTTTGGTGTAATTTCATATTGGATCATATAGGGATGTGGTATTGTGTGATGTTATGCCGATGGATGCATATCATTTACTATTATGAAGACCATGGAAATATGATAAGAAAGAAATTCATGATCGAAGAAATACTTATACTCTAACATCAAATGAAAAGAGAATCAAGTTGATACTTTTGGAGGAAGAGGAGAAGATTGGATTTTATGGCACTGTCAAACTATGTTCGGTAGATGGGAGGAAATTTCTTGATGAACTAAGGCATGGGAACATGTTTTTTGCATTGATTCCAAAGAAAGGAAGTAGTCCAAAGACAAAAAAGAGTGAAGATCTACCACAGGAAGAAGTTGCCAAATTGTTGAAAGAGTATGAGGACATCAGATCAGAGAATGTACTAGATGGCTTACCACCAATCTAGAGTATTAGTCATCATATAGATCTTATATCAGGAGCAAGTTTTCCAAACAAAAAAGCACATAGAATGACACCAAAAGAGAATGCAAAGTTGAACTGGTAGATACAAGAGTTGTTGAGGAAAGAATTGATTAGAGAAAGTTTGAGCCCATGTGCGGTACTTGTTGTACTTGTACCAAAGAAGGATGGAAAGTGGAGAATGTGTACTAATTCAAGAGCAATCAATATGATCACTATCAAATATATATTTCCATTTCTATGAATGGATGATATTATGGACTATTTGAGTGGAGTGAAGTACTTTATAAAGATTTATCTCAAGAGTGGATATCATCATATTAGAATCAGAGAGGGAGATGAATGGAAGATTGCATTTAAGACTAATGAAGGATTGTATGAGTGGTTATTGATGCCTTTTGGATTGACCAATGTGCACCAAGCTCTTTCATGAGATTGATGAATGAGGTATTGAAGAAATTCTTAGGTAAGTTTGTCATTGTTTATTTGGATGGTATTTTGATTTTTAGTAAGACTATAGAAGAACATTTTTTGCACATCTGAAAAGTATTGCAGAGGTTGAGAGAATATAATTTGTTGATTAATGTCAAAAGGTGTAGTTTCATGAAGAAAGAGTTGGTATCCTTGGGATTTTTTATTTCTATTGAAGATGGATCTTGAGAAAGTGAGATCAATTTTAGAGTGGACTACACTGGTAAAAATTGGAGAAGTAAGATCATTCCATGGATTAGTTAGTTTTTAACTGAAAGTTTATCAGGAGTCTCAGTGACATTTTTAACCCCATGATAGAGACAATGAGAGGAGACACAAGTATTTTAAGTGGAAATATGGATCACAAAAGGGTTTTGAATTGTTGAAGCAGAAGGTGATAGAGTAGCTAGTATTAGCATTATCAGATTTTGAAAAAGTATTTCAATTGGATTGTGAGGCAAGTGGAAGTGCCATTGGAGTAGTTTTGAGTCAAGAAGGAAGACCTATAGCTTATTTCAATGAGAAGTTGAATGATGCTAGAAGAAGACATTCATTTTATGATCAAGAATTATATGCCATAATTCAAGCCTTGAAAAGGTGGAGACCATTTTTGTGGATGTTATTTACACATAACACAAATAAAATTCACAAAGAACTTTACCTCTCTTGAAATAAAATAAAATTCTTATATAGAATTCAATAATCCCAAGGCTTTGTTAGTCAAATCTTGATTGTGCAAGTTTTACTTAGGGTTCACTGTGGAGCTTTTTTTACAGTGGGACTTATGCACTAGATCCATAAGAATGGTTAGATTTTGAAGATAATTGTTAAATTCACCAAATCAACCTTTAATTAGTGTTCAAAGATCTTTAATCTAAATATATTTAATTTCATCACTTTCATCATCATATTTATAACTTCATGAAATTAAAATATTTGTAATAATATTTCATTAATTTCAAACAATTTTTTCTATCACTTAAGTAGATTTAGCTTTAAGAATTTAGAAATACTATGGAAACAAAATATTTGCAATAAGATTTCCATTTGTTCATCTCTTTTATCTCTTTTTTGGAACATTTTCTAAAATTGAAACATCTATGCTAACATAAAACATTAAAATTCCTTGAAAAGTAAAAGTGCTCCCGGGTATTATCCACACATGCCCCAAGAATTAACCAAATCAAAGAAAACCACTCTACACTTCACCAGATTGCTTCACAACTAGGCATATGATGATGCAATATTTTAAAGAAAATGAGGTTTATTTGGACACCAGGTAGGTTCTGTATGCACCCTTAAATAGCGTAGCATATAGTCTTGTTCAGTTGAACAAACAACTAGCTACAAAAGATTTCATACTAGGTGGTAGCTTTCAAATTAGCTTTGATATTTATTAGCTTCTATTTGCATACAGGTTTTCAATCCGAAATGATTCAAAAAATAGGAAAAAAGAAAAAAACTTAAAGAAGTTTTGGCTCTTCCAACATCCACAAATTCTGAACTTGATGAAAATAAGACAACATTCTACATTTTATAGAACATAAGGCCTCATAAAATAAATTACAAATGATGAATGGTCAAGATTCATCCTCCAAAATCAATGGTAGTAGATTAATCTCTTCACATGGCTGATGTCAACAAGTAGTCTCGTTAACAGTCATTTGAATTCCCTACAAAATGAACAATTGAACTTTATCAAATATCAAGTCATTTATAAACTTAATTGGCATACATTTAATTCATGACTTTAGAATTAAGTTTAAAAATGCATTAATGTTTCCCAAACACCAAATAAGTTCAATTTTAAGTTGTATTCCTGTGAAAATGTGATTTATTCCCATTTTAGATACTTATTTAAAGTTTTTCATTTTAGTGAATTACATCAAATGATTTATGGGTTTTGTTCCTCATCCCCTCAACTTTCCAGATCATTTTGAAATTTTAATTTATGTTAAGAAACGAGGGAGATATTGCTGTTTTAGTGAAACTATTTTTTTAATTTCAATTTTTTTGAAAAAAAAAACCCGGGAACTAGGAATCGGGAAATTTTTATGATTAGAGTTTGCAAATGCAAACTTTTCTTCTGACAACCCTTTTCCCTACAAGCCATAATTTTTTTTATTTTTTAAGTATTTTCAAAAAAATTCAGAAGGAAACCCTCATTATTTTCCTGTGCTCTTTTCATCCATGATAAAAAATCAACTTTTTGGAAATTTTAAAAAAATCAAGAACCGGGATCAGAGAGTTTGATGCACAATTTCTTCCTATAACATAAAAAACTTCTTTGAACCCGAACCCACTTATTTTCTAAGTATCCTCAAAAATTCCAAAAAATAACTCACATTGTTTTTCGATGTTCTATCTATTCATAACATTTCAACCATAAAGAATACCAAATTTTGGATTTTGAATTTATGATAAACTTTCAAGTGTTTTGATCATTAAGGTAATTGATTTTGAGGTTTGGTGGACTCAGAGAAACCACAAAGACCACAAGGCAAGCCAGACCAAGCCAAAAAAAGAGGGAGTCCCTATTTTTCCAAAAGAAAAATGGGGCATGTTTTGAGACTACACAACAACTAGCAACCAAAAAAACAACAAATTTTAAAAAAAATCAAAGAAATAATGAAAATTTAGGCATAAAATTTTTGACTTCAGTAAATCCCAACTTATTATCTAACCACATAATAGTATGATTAACAGAAATAACAAGGTTTTCAAAGGAACTTAAGTGTGCATATGATTCATTCCTTTCCTTGAAATAATTAAGAAGAGAGTAAATGCTTGTATTAAGCTACATAGTTTGGTTTAACCTTTTTCAGCCAACCTTGGATAGATCCTTTCTGCTAGTCAAGCATTCATAGTCCTAGAAAGGTTATCTCTATAATTCTCCAAAACATAGCTCTACTGTTATCCAGGCATCCATAGCCTTGGTAGAGATATTTGGATGACCTAAAGAGTTGAAGTTTCTCTTCTTTTTTTTCTTTTATTTATTTATTGTAAGATCTTTTGCTTCAACTTGCGGGCAATGAAGCCTGCTATTAGGTTCGGAATTATAGTGGTAGCAAAGGAAAACCTTTAGATTTTTCACTTAATACAAACATCCACTACCTCCCAAAATAATTCAAAGAATTTTTAATGTGTGAGTATGTATAATTCCTTGAATGTTTCATGTTCACTATTAAGTAAACCTTCATGTGGCACATAAAACAAATCAAATTTACTAAAATACAAAACTATACAAAAATTTACCCTTATTTCCAGAATTTAGTAAATTTTTTAATTTTTAAAAGTTACCAGTTTTCTCCATTTAGACATTCTAGAAAAATAAGAACCTCCAAAACAAGCACAACCAAAAATAAAAACAAAAGAAACTAACCTACAACATGAAATCAAGAAAACTTAAACAAAACCTAACCTAATTATATACAAGAAAATTATCTAGAAGAATATGACCTCAAATAATACATATTTACACCCAAATTTACATACTTAGACAAAATGCGCAAGAGAATTAAGGTAGCAGTTAGGGTTCTTAGTCTAGCAAATTTATCTTTGTATTCTGAAAAAAAAAAAAATTCCCTATTGTTCTCATGTTCATTGCAAAAATCTCTAACTATTACTAGCTAAGGCAATTCATCATTTTCATGGTTGATCCATTTACAAGTTGTATTTTTAGAATCTCCATAATCAAAATAATAAACATTAGAATTTATAGCATAAAGGAAAGATACAACCTGGTCAATTTCATGTTCATGAAAACAAATTTGATTGTTTCCAACCAATCCCTCATGCAATAAAATTTCATTTTCATCTTCAAGAAGATGAAGTTCATGATGAATCATTCCTTTAGCATCTACAACATGCAAACAATTATATTCATCTTTCAACAATTTATTATGATCACACTTATCATTCATAGAATCTAAAACATGAAACATTTTATCCTCTTCAAAATTATTATGCATCAAGAAAAATGAGTCTTCATCCATTTTCTACATCAAATCTGCATTATTAACATCCTTTTTAGCATCTTTCTCTGCTAACTTGGCTGCAATATTTATGCATGTTTCATTGTGCATGACTGTTGTACTTTCCTCTTCAAAAATAAATTCACAATTATCTTTGATTTCTTGTATTTCAGCAATATCTAAATGAAAATTGTCACCATTCAGACATGACATAAAGAAATCTTCCCTATTTAACCCATTAGACTGTAAAGATGAAACATATTTTAACAGGTAAGATAACTTCCCTCTTTCAACCTCAAATTGATTTGGCAGTTGCATTTTTATAGCAGCAGTGGAACTTTGTAATCTTCAATTTCCCCTATCTTTATCACTTGTTGATCCTCAAACAGCTTAATCTAGTTGTTTGGTAAAGTCTCTTACTGTATTGATCTACAACAATATCCTTGTAATGAATTGTCTAAGTTATAAAAATCAAATAATACATCAATATCCACTTTATTTCTTGTGACTTCTTTTGTTGTTGTTGCAAAATATTTTCTATTGATTGCATCCTTGGACTAATCTTCCACCTGTTCACATTTTTTCATATGGTTATTTATATCAACCACTTTAAAAAAAGATTTTTTCATGATTCCAGACTTAGAATCAATTCCAATTTGATCACTTGGAGATTTCCTCCTATACTAATCAATTTCTTTCTACTAATTCCTTTCTTTTCTTTGAGGAATTTCATACCTATACACTTTGGTGAAAGGGATTGATTCTTTCAAAGCCAAATATAATATAGTAAAAAAAGTTATGCAATGAATTTCTCCATGATCTGTTGTATTATGTATCCTGTAGTTGTTAAATAAGGCAAAATCAGGAAAACACTGAGGGTAAAGTTTCTTATCTAAAATTTCTTGAATGAAAGGAATGTTAATTTGGAAATTATCTTCACAATAAGATTGTTTATACCTCTTATTTTCCATTTAAGCTAAGGTTTTTTTTATTTTCAAAATTTGTACTTTTTATTTAATTTTTCACATTTTTATTTTTTTTATTTTAATAGAGATTTGCAAGTTCATATTGAAATTTTATAGCTCTTTATTAACTCCAACATGTGCAGGCCCTCCTTCTAGCACCAATTTTGTTGATGTGGATGTGAGTCACACATAACACAAATAAAATTCACAAAGAATTTTACCTCTCTTGAAAGAAAATCAAATTTTAAGATAGAATTCAATAATCCCAAGGCTTCGTTAGTCAGATCTTGATTGTATAAGGTTTAATCAAGGTTCATTGTGAAGCTATTTTTACAAAGGGACTTATGCACTGGATCTATAAGAATGGTTAAATTCTTAATATAATTGTTAAATTCACCAAATCAAACTTTAATTAGTGTTCAAATATCTTTA
>CM021108.1:260432065-260442306 GCA_007115665.2 Sequoiadendron giganteum | reverse complement strand
TTTGAATGCTTAATATTTACAAATCATGGAAATCCAAATTACATAAACAAAATTAACACATCAACATGTGAATTAAGTGGAAATACAATTCATGCATACATTATTGAAATTATGCATTAAAAACTGAAGGTGAAAAGAATGAAATTAAGAAAGAAGAAGAGAGAGAGAGTGCAAACGATCTGATAACAGAGTTCGCCACAAACATGACTACGTCTCTGGGTCCACTCCAATTGAGTGAGACCAATCCGATTAATCTCCAAAAATAGAATTACAATTGCACCAAGAGCACTTCGGCAGCATGACAATACTCTGACTTACAAAAAGGCTCAAAATAATCTCCTTAGAAAATCTTCCTGTTTCTCTAGTTCACAGCTTCACCACCTAGACTTGAAAAATCTAAGTACCAAACTCACTCCTAAACTCCCCTTTTTATACATCAAATTTACCAAATATGGTGTAAAACCATATGATTTACAATATCCCCCAAAATCCCCTAATTGCATATAAAAATCAGAATAATCTCTCTTATTTTTTACATAAAATCTTCAAAAACAACTCCCTTATCCATGTGAAATCACATAAAATAAATTTAAGCCCTTTAATGTATTAATTCACGGGCTCACATAGTTTTTCTATTTTATCTTATTGACAATTTAGGAGTTTGTTTGTTTTCATTTTATAGGGATTTGTTTATTTAAAGGGTATTCGGTTTAGAATAAGAAACAAAATCAAATCGAGCCTACAAATATCACAAAGGATTTCGGTGGTTCATTGGTGGCTATAAGTTTTGGGGAGCCAGCTGGTGTGGGTTCAACCCCCACTAGCCGCACATTTCCCACAAATCCACTCCATATCTCAACAAAAGGATCCGCCGACTCTTTTCGGTAAAGCCCAAATTTTTAGGTGAGTTGGAAAGCGGCCTTAGCGGAGTATGGAAGGTGGGGGGTTCCAATCCCTCCCACCTTACATTTTTAACAAACATAACACTTCTTTCAACTATCCACCAGAGATAGAAGGGGGACGATGCAACTGAGACCATGTGTCGCACTAGGAGGGTGCCACGTGGCAAATTCCTATAGGCTGAAAATTTTGACGTGTATGCTGACGTGTGCGCTGATGTGTCGCTGACGTGGACGATGACGGGATGTTGACTGTGTACGGATGGCATGTGTCATCACTTGATTAGTTTTGTATGATGCTAACATGGATTCCATGTGTCAAATTTTGGTTAGTACATTTCACTGTCCGTAAAGTACAGAATGCAGACGTCAGCATCTGTATGGTCAAAGTCAACCTTCATAGCACGATCTTTGACTGATGATATCTCATGCATACGGTGTCAGATTTTGATGAAACAAGTTGCATCAGAAAGCTTACGAAGAGCTCTTCACAATGACACTGACTTGGACATCTTTTGACAACATCATTTTTTTCACTTCTTGGATGCCCTCGATGCCAGTTTGACCCAAAGTTTGACTGGCCATAACTTGTTCAAATGGACTCATTTTTGCACCATTCAATTTGCATTGGAATCAGGATGTCGAACTCTTTTTGATGGTATAGATTTTGGAAAGAAATGAGAAACTTCAATTTTCACTGAAAATATCCCGCAGCATCAAATCAAACTTTAATTAGTGTTCAAATATCTTTAATATGGATATATTTATTTATTTTAGAACACTTTCATCATCAAATTTATAACTTCATGAAATCAAAAGATTTGCAACAATATTTCATGAATTTCAAACAACTTTTTCTATCAGTTAAGTAGATTTAGCTTTAACCATTTAGCAATACTATGGAAATGAAATATTTGCAATAAGATTTCCATTCATTCATCTCTTTTATCTCTTTTTTGGAACATTTTCTAAAATTTAAACACCTATGCTAACATAAAGCATTAAAAATACTTGAAAAGTGAAATTACTCTCGAGTATTATCCACACATGCCCCAAGAATTAACCAACTCAAAGAAAACCACTCTATACTTCACTAGATTGCTTGATAGCTAAGCATAGAATGATGTGATATTTTAAAGAAAAGAAGGGTTTATTTGGACACTGAATAGGTTATGTATACACCCTTAAACGATGCATCATACAGTCTTGTCCATCTGAACAAACAACTAGCTACAAAGGATTTCATACCAGGCGATAGATTTCAAATTAGTTTTGATATTGATTAGCTTCTAGGCACATACAAGTTTTTAATCTTAAATGATTCAGAAAACAAGAAAAAAAAACCTTAAAGAAGTTTTGGCTCTTCTGACATCCACAAATTCTGAACTTAATGAAAATAAGACAACATTTTGCCTTTTATAGGACACGAGGCCTCATAAAATCAATTACAAATTATGAATGGTCAAGATTCATCCTCCAAAATCAATGATAGCAGATTAATCTCTTCACATGGGTGATGTCAACAATTAGTCTCATTACCAGTCACTTGAATTCCCTACAAAATGAACAATTGAACTTTATCAAATATCAAGTCATTTATAAACTTAATTGACATACATTTAATTCATGACTTTAGAATTAAGTTTTAAAATGCACCGATGTTTCCCAAACACCAAATAAGTTCAATTTTAAGTCGTATTCCCATGAAAATGTGATTTATTCCTATTTTAGATATTCATTTATAGTTTTTTCATTTTAGTGAATTACCTCAAATGATTTTTGGGTTTTGTTCCTCATCCCCTACGCTTTACAGATCATTTTGAAATTTTAAATTTTGTTAAGAAATGAGGGAGATGTCACTATTTTCATTAAACTTTTTTAAAAAAAATTTGGATTTTTTGAGAAAAAAAACCAGGAATCGAGAATCGAGAATTAAAAAAAATAATTGGAACTTTTGAAAAACCAGGAACCTTTAAAAAACTGGGAACTAGAAATCAAGAACTTTTAAAAAAATGAGAACCAAGAATCGGGAAATTTTTGAAAAATTGGGATCCGGGAATCGAGAACTTTCTATGATTTGAGTTTGCAAATGCACACTTTTCTTCCAGTAACCCTTTTCCCTACAAGCCATAATTTTTTTTAATTTTTAAGTATTTTCAAAAAATTGAAAAGGAAACCCTCATTATTGTCTTGTGCTCTTTCCATCCATGATAAAAAACCAAATTTTTGGAAATTTTGGAAAAATCGAGAATTGGTATCTAGTAGTTTGGTGCACAATTTCTTCCCATAACATAAAAAACTTCTTTGAACCCAAACTCACTTATTTTCTGGGTATCATCAAAAATTCCAAAAAATAATTCACATTGTTTTTTAGTTTTCTATCTATTCATGACAATATTCAACCATTAAGAATACCAAATTTTAAATTTTGAATTTATGATAAACTTTCAAGTGTTTTGACCATTAAGGTAATTGATTTTGAGGGTTGGTGGACCTAGAGAAACCACAAAGACCACAAGGTAAGCCAGACCAAGCCAAAAAAAGAGGGGGTCCCTATTTTTCCAAAAAAAAATGGGGCATATTATGAGACTACACAACAAAGACATTACTTGTTGCCTAAGGAGTTTGTGTTGTATATAGATCATCAATATTTGTAGTATTTGAATAGTCGAGGAAAATTGAATCAAAGACATATGAGATGGGTTGAGTTCTTGCATATTTATACATTTGTGCTGAAACATAGGAGTGGCAAGTCAAACAAAGTTGTTGATGCATTAAGTAGAAAAAGAAATTTGTTGACACAAATGAGAATAGAAGTATTAGGCTTTGAAGATTTGAAGCATATGTATGAAGAGGATGCAAATTTTGGTGAAGCATGGAGAGCATGTAAAGAACTAATCGTGATAGATCAAAGCCAATGGTTGGATTATTTTTTTAAGGAAGATATGGTATTCAAAGGGAATTAGTTGTGTATACCGAGGAGTTCAATGAGGGATAATTTGATCAAGGAAAAGCATATTCATGGTTTAGTAAGACATTTTGGAGTGGATAAGACAATAGCTTTGATTCTCGTGAACATTATTTTTGGTCGTAGGTATATAAGTATGTTCAAGGTTACAAAATTTGTCAAGTTGCAAAAGGGAGTAGTCATAATACTGGATTGTACAAACCTTTGACAGTACCAAAGAGACCTTGGAAAGGTTTGAACATGGATTTCATATTGGTATTATGAAGAACACAAAAAGGTTATGATTCTATATTGGTAGTATTGGAATTTTTTTCTAAAATGACACATTTTATTCCTTGTAAGAAGACTAATGATGGTGTGCATGTTGTTGACTTATTTTTCAAAGAGATTATGAGATTACATGGATTACCTAAAAACATAGTTTCAAATAGAAACACTAAATTCATTGGATATTTTGGGAAGACATTATGGAAGAAGATGAAAACAGATTTGAAGTTCAGTTCATCATATCACCCACCGATAGATGGAAAAACAAAGGTAGTGAACAAAAGTTTGGGTAACTTGTTGAGATGTTTGGTTGGAGATAAGGCAGGAAGGTAGGATATATTTACCATAGGAAGAGTTTGCATACAATAATTTAGTAAATCATAGTACAAGGAAGACACCATTTTATATTGTTACCAGAGTAAATCCTAAAGGATTTGTAATATCAACATGGAAAATAAAAGGAGTGCAAAAGTAGAAGAGTCTGTAGAATTCATGGAGACATTGCACAATCAGTCCTTAAAGAATTTGGAAGACATGAACAGTAAGTACAAGGAGAAGGCATATGAACAACTAAGACAAAAAAAAAAATTTGGAGATGAAGTAGTGATATATTTGAGGTGATGCAGGAGCATCCAGTGGTGTAGGGCAATCTTGCATCACACAAAAAAAATGTTTTCTTTATTTTCTTTAGATTTTTTGAGTTCCATGATGGCACTTAAGGGGCATGAGACAATTAGGATTCAAAAAAGGTCACTTACTATTTTTAGTAAGTTGGCCTAAACAGGCTCATATGGACCTGAAAATTAACCCGAAGGAGTAGAGCTGAAAAATAATTCCAATAGCAAAAGAATCACCTCAATACCTTGAATGATTTGGGAAAAAATATTTTTTTTGTCTTGGGAAATTTCTCCAATGCAACTTCAAATTCAAATATATAACTTTAGAGGCCCCGAAACAGCTTGAAAAGTGGCCGAACCACCCTACGATCGATTCATGAGATATAGATCTCTTTGATAGCTTTCCAACGATATACAATAATAGAAAATCGGACACTCGAATCAAAAGTTATGGCCCTACGAAGTTGCCCCTCTAAAAAGTGAATTTCATGCTGGGCTAGAAATCAAATGGTGGGAATTTTGGTGCCAAAACAAAAGGGAAATTTGAACTTTCTAGAACATTCTAGGGTGGTTATTGGGTAAAATAAAAATGGTTTAGTGGGGGTTGTAGAAGGTGGCTCCATTAGTGCAGATTGTGGCTCCGAATAATAGTTTTTTATCAGATTTGATTTTTTTGTAATGAATCAAGCTCATGAGGATGTAGCATGTAAGTTTTGAATCTGTAATTTCATTTTTCCTAAAAAATAATTGAAAGTGGGTTATTTTTTGTCTCACATCTTCTGTGTTGGTATCTATTGTGTTTTTTGTGGTTTGGGTAGTGTAGCCCTCATCACGAGGAAGGAGAGATTTCCAATTGGTACATACAATAAGTTGAAGATGAGGAAGTTTTGACCATGTAAGATACTAAGGAAGTTTGATTTTGGATAAACATATGAAGTGGAGTTATCAGAGACATTGGGTATATCACATATTTTCAATGTTACAGAGATCTATGAGTTTTATGAAGGACAGTCAAGTGGTAGTAGGGATGAAGTATGTTTGAAGGAGCAATTAACACATCAAGAACCGAAGGATATTGAACAGATTTTGGACTAGAACTAGAAAGAGCACTAGGAATAAGTAGTACAAAGAATACCTTATGAAGTGGAAAGGTAGACCAATAGAAGATTCATCATGGATATCTCAGGTTGAGGTGGACCATCTTGGTTTTCCTCTTACTCACTTTTCTTCCAACCTCGGGTGTCTGATGCAGGAGCATCCTTGGTTGTAAAGAAATCTTGTATCAACCAGAAATAGTTCTTTTATCGCATTACATTCAGTAGAAATTTTAGCATTTCATTTTACATTTTACCACATCATCATTTCTTAGCTTGCAGAGTAGGATATAGCATCTACACATCAACATCTATCACATATCCAAATTTCACATCATTTGTAGTTATCTATTGAAAGTTATTTCTCTAAAAAATTCACTTTGTTACTAGTTAGAGCGTTTGGGGATGATCCGGTCCAGATTTCTTAGCGCAGACCTATAATGGAGCTTGAGGAGCATATCTATAAACAATTATATTAATTTTAGAGGGATATTCAGATCAAGTAGTTTTAGGATAAGATTCAAACTCATTATATTTTTTTACATAAAACCCTTCGGGGGCATGTAACAAGGCCTATTAGCTAGTTGTATTGTTCAAATCCCTTGTGGTAGGCCTATGAGCCCTAGATATTTTCCCTTGAGGCCTATGTTGCATGTATGATTATCAATTTGATGAGATTTCATGTTCGCATATCAAATTGTTGTGTTATTTTTGTTGTGTTGAGTCATCACTACACGGTTTGGATTATTCCTTCTAGTACCCTCCTACCATGACTGCACCAAGGGATAGGATTTAGGTTTAGGATTGGAATAAGCACAAGAATCCTTATGGTAATGGATCAGATTAAGAGGTTAAAAGAGATGAATTGATAAGATGAAAAGTTAGTTTGACTTTTGGAGAGGTTTATAGGTTCAATGAATATAGACAAGGAGTTAGTTAGACATGTGAAGAGGACACTTGTCACATGAGAAAAAATTTATATTACACTAGTAGAATTTGGCAAATAAATGACTACGTGACTAAAAATTTTAGTTTTAGTCACTTGACTAACACTAGTAGTATTTTGAAAATAAATGACTAATTTAGTCATTTATAAGTGACTAATTTGGTAATTGGGTAAAATCACAACTAAATGACTAATGTCAGACAAATAAAAATGACTAAATAAATGAATAATATTAGACAAATAAAAATGACTAAATATATGGCTAAATTAATGACTATTACTCCTCTATTCTTTTTTCTTTCGAATTTGATCATAATCCATAGAGCTAATTAAGCCCTCCTCATGGGACCCCTACCTAAGCGGGCCATTTGGTTGCCTAGGTTGCTTGGTGCACCAGAAATACGTATTGTGTGGAAGGCGATGCCTCTCGGTGCAGTCTTAAGGCCTTCACATATTTTATAAAAAAAATTAACATTTACATTCTTTAACTTTTATTACTCATTATGTTAATGAATCATTAATGTTTTAAACTATGATTTGAAGCCAATTTGATTTTTATGTTGTGTTAGCATATCAAACATTAACTCACAACTGATATTTTTGTTTAAAATGTTGGAAAAATCTTTTCTCGAGCTCAATAATTGACTAGCCCTAAAACCTCGATATTTTCAAGTACTTAATTAAGCGCGCCTACAAAACTTGGGTCCATCGACATGTAGTATCCCTTTGTTTTAAGGGTTTGAAATCCTATTGCTTGAAATTTTATAGTTTGAATTTTTCAATGTTTTTGTTGCAAATTTCTTTATGGCAAAGCCTTTCATTGTGAGTTTTGGTTTTATGATGAGTTTTAAAGTTAAAATATTGGATTAGAGGGGGACGTTTTACTTTAGAAAGAAAAAAAATGACAAATGAAGAGGAAAGACACTGTGATGGTCTCATATTGGTAAAGTTAAAATAGAATATATAAAATAAATGAAAACATCAAGTCTTCGGTGCCTTCTTTCAAAAAAAAAAAAAGAGTCTTTGGTGCCAAGTGTGGAAAGGGGAGTTTTTTAGTTTTCTCTTGTAAAGTCCCATACAACAAAATTTTAGGGGTTTTATTCATGGTGTTGCAGAAGTCCTCATGTTGTAGCTTTGAGAAGGCACGTTGTGGCATTGAAAAGGTACATTGTAGAAGTTTAGGGAGCCATTCAACAAGCAACATTAACAACATCACCATGTAGGCATTCAACAAGCAACATTAACAGTAGCACCATGTAGCGGACGAAGTAGATGTAGTAGCACATTTCAAGGGAGAAGATAGGATACAAGGAAACATTGCATCTTTGTGTGGCTTTATTTGGCATTGACAAGGTACCCTCTTGTACCCTATGTAAAGCCTTCTTATAGGGTTTTCTATTTTACAAACCTATAGAATATTTTTTGGCAAATAAGAAGTTCTTCTTTTCACATGGTATTTTACCTTTTATTTTTGGGGCGAATATATATGACTAAGTATTTACCAAATGCTATTAAACCTTTAATATTCCTCATTTTATGTTGTTTCAAATTTCACAGTTTGTCTAGTTATTTTTTTTTCCATGATGTGTAAAAAATGTCTTTGAACCCTAGCTAATTTTGAGCATTCACAAGGGTTTGTTGGAGTGAAAAGACACTGAGAGGGGGGGGGTGAATCAGTGTTATTAACCGTTTTGACAAATTTTACAAAAACTAAAATAAACCAAGTGTATGTTCTCATTTATCAATGATAAACTCATTCATGTATTGAATGCAATCACATAAACTAAAATGAAAATAGTGAAACATAGAATTTTAAAGCATTCAAGAACTAAATCAAATGAACCATAGATACTCAAATAAACACAAGAAATGTCAAGTGGAAAACCCTTCTAGGGTAGAAAACCCACTTCTTAACTTGCTGCCTTTTTCAGGATTTCATTTCAATAATCATTTTTTGACAATGCCTCATAAGCTAATTTCTGAGCACCAACCCCTCTTTTTAGAGACACCAATCTCAAGGAGCACCAACCCGTTTTCTATTTTCAATAAAACATACAATGATACAGAGGATCTCTCTATTTCCCTAATTTCTATCAAGTGCCTCTTGATAGACAATGTTTACAATTCTCAAATGTCAAGAATGACACTTTAGAATTCCACCCATTGTCAAGCCTTAAGATAGCTTGAGGAAATATCTCATATGTTTTATTTTCAATCTCAATGATCAACTTCTCCTTAATACATTCACAATGATATGTTCTCACATTGGTTTTTCACACTTTTTCTCATACATATTTCATGGTTCTCTCCAAACAGTTAACTCTCTCTTTTCAATATTTTACAGAAAAAATAATAACCCTATATCTCATGCAATTTTTCATTGTACATCTCTAATTTCTTCTCTTTTTGTTTTTCAGTAATATTGAAGCCCTAAGCTCTTTGTTTTCTTCAATTTACAGATTTCAATATTACAAAAAAATTTCAGTTGCAACGGTATCTTGTATTTCAAAAACAAAACAGAGGTGATCATCAAGTTACCAACTTCCAATAGAGCAACCTTGCCAGGTATTGTAGAGTTCCTGAGAGAAGGATATTTTCTCTTAACAATAATAGAAAAGAAGTATGCAAATATAGAAATGTGACTAAACCCTATCCTTTCAAGCAACCAACATAGGCAGAGCTTAACCAAACAACATCAAAGCATGTATATAAATCATGAATAATAACCATTGAAACTGCCGCAAAGTGAAGTAATTGAAAAGCTTATATTGTGCAACTGAAACCTCATAAAAAAATGCACCCTAAGAATAGTTACCCACGACTCCAGGTGAGAAGATGAAAATATTTTTCAGGCTTCATGATTACCCACAACCCAAAAATACCATTTCTTAATGCAAGAGCAGATTTAATAAAGTGAATTGATATGCTTTTCTAAGAATGTGAAATCATGCATTTAATTCTAGCCACGAAGAGAATAAACCTATTTTTCATTCTTCCATTTAGAAGTAAACACATATCTTCTATTGTCTTTTCCAGTAGAGGTAACGGTTCTTCAAACCAGTTGTAAAGATGAATACCTGAGAATAATGATGGAGATACTGTCATGAAAGTATTTACTAGATCTGCAGTGAGAAAAATGGCCAAGACTCCTTCCAATCTCGAGCCTTCACCCAACGATAGGAAATTGACACAACCATCGACCATTGTAATGGTCTTCTAACTTTCACCATATGCTGTCCAAGGTTAGAAATCCATAAACAAACACATTGAAATGGTTGTGAGAAGATCTCCATGGTGGTGGCCAGAATAGGGTTCCAAACCCTCGAACAAGTGAAGCAAAAGATTGACCTAAAATTCCTTAGCAAACAAAAGATCTATGACTATTCAAATGTTGAGAATATTTGAAGTCCGAAAGGACTAACATAATAATTCATAAAATCATTTTTCCAT
>CM021108.1:260418400-260431965 GCA_007115665.2 Sequoiadendron giganteum | reverse complement strand
TTTTTGGCAGTGTTGGCCCTGTAGGCAGACTTTTCCGGGGTGGAATTCAAATAACAGAGGCTGGCTGCTGCACTAGCATGTGCATTACCCAACCCTCCCTTTATTTTTTTGGTAGCCGGTTTGGCTTTGGGGTTTCCCACGGTACCCAGATTGGATTTTTGGGGAGGGCATTTTGACTCAGCTGGGGAAATGTTCACAACAGTCAGGGGTTCGATTTTATCAATGTGCACAGCCAAGATGGCTTTGGGAGGACAAAGGGCCAGGTGAAAGTGGTAAAGTCTCAGGATAAGCCCTTGATGGAGTGGAAAAGGTGAGAGGTCATTGGGGTTAAGGTTGGCTAGCTCTTTTCATTTCTCAACCGAATTTTCTAGGTCCATAAGCAAAAAGAAGGGAAAGCTAAGCAGCATCTTATGTCTTAAATGATTTAATAGGGGAAAATGATAGAAGAAATAGGTTTTCAACCTACCTTCCAAGGTGACATATTTCATCAACACTAAGCACACTTGGTCCCAAGGCTCCAAAAGAGATTCTCGCTCAAAACTCGACCAACTCCACACCGGTTCCTCATTCCCCATGAAGAAAGCTTTCAAGCTTTCATTGTCCTGCTTCTTAGTGTGCTTAGGGTATTTTTTTCCCAGTACACAACATTCTGGTGGCTTGCGTGATAACTTCTTCACTAACTTCAAAAGAAATACCGCCTATTGTGACCCTTCAGTCCTTCCACGAATTTGCAAACTGGCTAGAAAAATTAGGATCACATCCAACCAAAATCTCCATGAGAGGAGCAATGCCACCTTCAGCATAGATGTGCCAGACTAACAGGTTCTTCCGGAGTTCATCACAGTTGTCCAGCTCAATTTGAATGTGGTCGCCACCCATTCTATCCACCTGCACAAAAAACCAAAGAGTTTACAGAAGACACAAATTGTAAAAGCCAGTAGGGCAATGAATATTGATCATAAGGTCATTTAGGCAAGAAATGCAGCGATGGGTAATGACGCCAGCATGCAGGTCACATACGTGGAAAGGAAAATCACCACAGGGTGACTTGACAATGGAGTAAAAGTGGATCTTGGGAAGATTGCGGCCAGCGAAACAGGAATTGGTAGGCATGCAGGGTTCCTTAGCCTTGGAGTAAGCGCGTGAAAAACAAGACAAGTTGGTCGTATGGCTAAAAGTAGAAAAATTCTTATGAGTTTAATATGAGACCCACGCTAAACTAGCAAGCATGAAGGCACTAGAAGGAAGCATTCCTTCATAATGAGGGGTCAAATCAATATTTAAACTCATAGTCTTATGGAGGCTATGATGAGTTAAAACAAGATATCGCATAATCCCAAAGAGGAGAGATCGCACGATACGGCCTCTCAAATTCATCAAAGTCACATACTTTCTTATTCCCTTCATAAAGCCACTTTTTTTATTCATATTACAAACCTCAAAATTTAAACCCCGCCACTTGTTAGCCACCTCAGTATTAGAGCTCGTCCACAAGGCCCAAAGGACAAACAAGTGGGTCCCCCAACTAGTACCCAACACCCGAAAATATATAAACACATAATGAGTCAAACAATTAGAATCCCTCCACCTATCATCCATCTCAGCATTAGCGCTCATCCACCAGACCCAAAATATAATCAAGTGGACCCCCCATCCAGCACCCAACACCGGGAGATTTGAATTCATCATGATAATTGGTTGCTTTGTTCTCTCAAAAAGATATCTTGAATTTTTGGCAGTATCTTCTCCATTTTCCTCCAACATTTAGAGTAGCCCCAGCAAGTGTCAAGATTAGCCAGGGAATCCACCACTTGGTTGCCCTCCCTAAATATATGTGTCACTTTTTTACCCCTAAGTTTGGATAAAAGGAACCTAGTGTCCAACAAGATATCCTTAGTATTCCAGCCAATTCGTTTGTCCATATTCACAACATTAGTAATGGACTTAGAGTCTCCTTCAATGTGGAGATTAGCGATCCCTAGAGAGACAACAATTTGGAGGCCCATGAGCAACATCCTAGCTTCCGCCATAATAGAATACTGAAAACCAATACCTCTAGCAAATCCCACAACCATAACCCCCCTGGGGTCTCTAATCACACCACTGATACTAGCCCTGCCTAGGTTGCCCTTAGTAGCCCCATCAAAATTGAGTTTAAATGAGCCTCTATCCAGAGGCTCCCATCTAGTATTTTTCCTACCTAAAGATTTCGAATTGTCAAATGAGTTAGCGTCTAACCCTTGGTGCCAAGCCTTGGCCATTCTAATTTGGTAATCAAGAGGTCCCTTCTTAGGGAGTTTCCCATTAAAGAGGGATATGTTTTCCTCAATGAGTCGAACGCCAATGCCAAAAACATCCCTAGGATTCCTCTTAATATTCTTGAAGACCCTATTGTTCCTCTCCTTCCACAGACATCAGCCCAAAATAAGAGGAACCTGATTCCAAATTTCACCAGGCAGGGGATGGGAATAGGGACCACTCCAGCCCAAGGTGAAGGATAAGAGATCCTTACTCATCACCTAAGAGACTCCCAGGTTTTCAAAGGCCAGCCCCCAAACTTCAGTAGCAAATGAGCAGTGTAACAACAGGTGACTGACAGTTTCCTCCCTGCACTTACAAAGTAAACATCTATTGGGAATAAAAAATTCTCATTTCCTCAAATTGTCCTGGGTAAGAATCCTGTTATGGTAGGTCGTCCACTAGAAGAAATTTATTTTAAGGATCATGTGGCAGTTTCATATCTTCCTCCAAGGTTCCTCTGTAGTACCCTGGTTTGCCAACAGTTTGTATGCCAACCTAACAGAAAGATCCCCTTGTTTGTCAAAGGTCCAAAAAACCTCATCTTCTCTGTCATAAGAGGGAAACCTAGTGGTAGAGAGGATCTCCTGGAGGGACTAGGCTAGACAACAAAGGTCATGAGACTGGGGAAAACAAAGGATTAGGTCCTTCGAAGCCCTAGCCCTAGGAGGTCCAGAAACATAATCACTGGTATGGATACCAAAATACCTCTGAGTTGATCCCATAAGAGTCCTAAAATTAGAACAAACCAGAGGGGTCTCAATTAGCCACGTATCATCCTAAAATCTGATCTGCTTTCCATTGCCCATTTTCCACTTAATCTCATTCCTTAGCAGGCCTTGTGTGCTGCAGATGCTCCTCCAGGCCAAGGAGCCCTAGGGGTGAGACTCTGAGAGGCATTTGATCAAAGGTTTGTCCTGAAGATATTTGGAATTCAAAATTTTGGACCAATCCTTAGTGTTCTTTAACTAATCCCAACCAACCTTGGCCATCAAAGCCTTGTTAGTGTTGACAATAGTCCTTACTGCTAGGCCACCACAATTTTTGGCCTAACACACTTTTTCCCATTTAACCAGAGCGAGTTTCTTCTTATCCTCAGTCCCAGACCAAAGAAAATTCCATTGAATTTTTTCAAACTTATCAGCAATGTACGTAGGCATCTTAAATATGGAAAGTAAATAAGTTGGTATACCTTCAACGGTTGCTGTGAGCAGTTGGAGTTTTCCAGAATGGCTTAGGATGGAGCCTTTCCACCCAGCCAACTTTCTTTGGATTCTTTCTAGTATCGAATTCCAGAAGTTAGGGGTAACCTCCTTAATCATGAGAGCGAGCCCAAGGTAGACCGAAGGGAGGGACCCACTAATACATCCCAGAACCGTAGTCACTCTGGTTTACAAATTAGCTACATTGTTAAAGAAATAGATCATGCTTTTATTGTAATTGATGCATTGACCAGAACATGAAGCATAATTTTTAAGGCATGCTTTCCATTTCCTGGCTTCCACCATAGAGGCTTTGCCAAAAAGAAAAGTGTCATCCACAAATTGTTGCACAATAGCCGATTCCAGGGAAGAAGCCGCTCTGATGCCCATAATGGAGCCTTCCGACAATAGACCAGTAAAGTTCTTGCTGAACATATCAGCAATCATGATGAAGAGATAGGGAGATAGGAGGTTGCCTTGTCTGATCCCTCTTCTAGAAGAGAAGAACCCAAAGGGGGACCCATTAACAAGAACAGATTACTTAACAGTATTAACACACTCCATAATGAGTTTGATAACCGAATTTTTGAACCCAAACTTAGCCAAAACCTTTGGGATGAAATCCCATAAAACTTTATCATAAGCTTTAGAGATGTCCAGTTTAATGGCCATCCCTGCATAGTTACATCTATCCATAGAATGGATCAGCTCATGGGTGGTCAAAGTGGCATCAAGAATATGGTGCCCAAGGACAAAACCTTTTTGGGTAGGACTAATGATTTTATCCAAAAGGGGATTGATACGGTTCACTAAAATCTTAGAAATGATTTTATAAAAGGTGTTACATAGGCTAATGGGCAGAAAATAAGTCATGGATTGAGGCTCACCAATATTAGGAATAAGGGCAATGAAGATGTGATTCAGTTGTTTAAGGATTTTACCAGATTTGAAGAAATCTATGGCCACTAGCACGAGATCCCCACCCACAGTATCCTAGAAAATCTGAAAAAAGGCAAGAGGAAAACCATCAGGGCCTGGGGCTTTGAAAGCCCCCATGCTAAAGGTAGCCAGTCAAACTTCTTCCAGAGAAACAGTATTGAGAATCCCCTTATTATCTTCCTGGGAAATGATGGTAGGTAGATGGTTGAGTAGCACATTGTCCAAAACCGGGTTTGGTGCCTCAGTTATGGCCGAATAAGCATCCTGAAAGTAGTTAGCAACACAAAGGTCAATCTGGGCAAGATTCGAAATCACCACACCAGAATCATTAGTGAGTTTAGAAATTTGATTCATTTTCCTATGCTTAATGGATGATACATGAAAGAAAGAGGTGTTCTTGTCACCTTCCTTCAACCATTGGACTCTGGATTTTTTCTTCCAAAATACTTCCTCATTTTTTAGAACCCGTTTGCATTCCATCCTGGTTCCCCTTTCCTGGTTGTGAGCCTACTGACTATCATCTCCTTCCTCCATTTTCTTTTGTAAGGTCCTCAACTCTTCTTCTAACAACTTTTTTTTGTGAAACACGTCACCAAACACACTCTTGTTCCATCCTCTAACCATTTTTTTAATATGTTTGAGTTTGAAAATATCCTAAACATGGGAGAGCCATGGACAAGAATATTCCACCATTCAGCAATTTTATTTTTGAAGTCAGGGTGAGAATTCCACATTATCTCAAAATGGAAGGGGATGGGACCCACAGCAGGACGAATATTAGTGGTCAGCAAAAGGGGGTTATGGTCAGAGATCGTCCTGGGCAGGGTTATTAGATTAGCATCCAAAGCATTAGTCCAATGGGGAGAGTAGAGGAAACAGTCTAAACAGACCTGAATCAGGTGCTCACTAGAGTGTCTGTTAGACCAAGTAAATTTCTAACCCATGAGCTCAATATCAATTAAACTCGAAGAATTTAGAAAATTAGCCAGGTCAGACATGTTGTCAGAGTAATCCAATAGGCCACCACTTTTTTCTGATGGAAAGACAAGAGAGTTAAAATCTCCAGCAACCAGCCAACGCCCTCCCCTATTCTGATTAATTTTAACCGCAAGGTCATGCCACAGTGCCTCGCATTCCTCTTATTAGGAGCGTAAATATTAATTATAGACCAAGATTCACTAAGGTAAGTAAACAAGGCCCCCACACTATTTTTAGAGTGGAATAGTTCAGAGCCCAAAAATTTTGATGGATTCCAAAGCACAACTAGACCCCCCGAAGCACCCTCAGCATCACTGTAGACATAGGATGCATTTGGCCAAAAAAATTTAGCAACTTTATCAAAATTTTCCTTCATCATTTTGGTTTCTTGTAGTAGGCACACATCAATCTTATGCTCCAAAACATAGTTCTTCAAAGCAAGTTGTTTGTGGGAGCTATTGAGCCCACGAACATTCCATGACATAACTCTCATTTCTGACCTTTTTTTTAGGACACATCCAATGTCCTCTGTTTACCCAGGGCAATCTCATTTTTTGTTTCTCTCATCCTAGTGTGCCTCAGGGAGGTCCTTCCTATCTTTGAGTCACCTCCTACATCTGCCTTCTTCTTCTTTCCTTTTTTCTTTGGCTTTGTCCAGATCCGTTCTTCTACAGTTTTCTCAAGCTTCAAAGCCCCCATACTTTCTATAGATTCATCAACCATTTTGATGCTCTCTTCTTCCCAAATTTCACCATCCTCAATCATTGTCTTGCAAGTCCCCACAGAGACCACCACAAACGGAGGAACAACCGTCGAAGAGCCAGGGTCCTGGGTCATCTGGATAGTCAGGGGTTTAACAATAGACTCCAATAAGGCATTGGGGTCAACTAGGCCAAATGGTGGTTCAAAAAAGGTGGGTGAAGGCAGAGGGTCATCAGGGGAAGGTGCAACATTTGGAGAAAGAAGCCCAGAGTCCTCTGGTAGAAGGGGATCGGTTCCTGTAGGATTTGTAAGATTCTCCAAGGTACAGTCAACCTTAACATCCCGACTAAAAGAGGAGTTGTAGTCAGAGATAAGATGACTAGCTTTTGCACACTTTTGACAGTAGACCACAACATTTTCATAACACACTGGTTGTGTCCAGTTACCAAACTTAGAGCACAGTTTAACTATGTTCGGAAGGACTTTATCAACACAAATATTAACACAAAATCTAGCAAATACTAACCTGGATTTTGACTTGGTAATAGAGTCAGTGGTGAAAAATTGACCCAACGAATCCCCAATACATTTGAAAATGACTTCATCCCAATACTCAAGATGTAAGCCTGACAGCCACACCCAAATTGGAGCCAACATATTCATATCTATAGCAGGGTCAAAACCTGACTTCCAATGATACATAGCCAAGCTATATTTCCCATACACCCACGGACCTATTGAAAGAGTCACCACCATGTCTTCCGTAGCTATGAATCTGAATAGAAAAATACCACCAACCATCATGCAGATCTCCACACTACCCTTGAGATGCCATTTTTCCACCGCCCATTTCTGAACCATATCCACCATTGGACGAAAAGAAAGAAATCTACCCACCACAACATTCTCCATGGAGGAGAGAATCTTATCACAGACCGAATCAGGAATGTCAAAATCCATCCCAAAAGCTGTGACAAGCTCAGGTAAAAGAGGGTCCTGGAAGAGACTTGCTTGCCATTGGATAACACATCCTTAGACAACGAGAAAGATCCTAGCCAGAGCATAAAGATTCACCCAAAGCGCAAGGTCTTCAAAGGCCCATAGGTGAAAACATTGTCCCACACCAAGGAGTGGTACCCAAAGGACCACAGGCCCAGCGAGTTCTTAGGTTAGGGGATAGAGGGACGTTAGGTACCCCAAAACAAATTCCCTGCATGCACATAGGAGGAAGTTCAAACATAGGTTGGGAATTTGAATGTTGGGATAAGATCAAAGATGTTAAATATTGGATTGGATGAAAGGATTGGTTAATGAAAGATAATGGATTAGAAAAGTTGGATAGATGAATGATGATGTATGATGGATCCAGGATAGGATACAATAAAATAGGTGGATTGGAATAAAATAAAAAGATCAATAAAATGAAAACAATGGTAATAGCAAAGGATAGGATGGTTGATGATAGTTCCAAGTTCTAAAGGATGAAACTAGTGATAGTGGAGTTATGATGATGGATGAAAATGATAGTGAGATGAGGAAATATGAGGGTTTTAAGGAGTAAGAAATGATGGAAATATATAGGTGTAGTGTGGGAATTTATCCTTTGCATTTTTACACTTATTTTGGAATTAATATTAAAATGGACTTAATTGTGCCTTATTTTTGGTGTTGTAAAGTGTACCTCTTTACACTTTAACACTTATCTATGGATACTTTAATTAATTGAGCTTATTTTTCCTTAATTGGCCCCTTTAATTCAAAATCCAAGCATATTTTTATTGTATTTTATGAAGGAGAGCTAGAGCATTCATTAATGCCTTAAATTAACACTTCTCATTGAGCAATGTGTGTCCTAGGATCAGGGACCTAGGACCATTCTCCCATGGACGAATATCCCTTAGACCTAGGATCTAAATTTAAATTATGTTTTTGATTGTATTTTAACATATTCAAATCCATATTCAAATTTTGGCTTGTGATATTTGAATTTTGGGAAATTAAGGATACATATCTATAAATATAAGGTCATTTCACTATATTTCACCTAGAGTTTTCATGCAAGAATTCTTAAAGAAAATATTGTAATGAAAGCCATTCAAGAGCAAAAATATTAGAGTTTTATTGCAACAATCAAGATCCAATTGTCACATCAAAGTCTTCTCACATTATGCATGTTATTGGAGCTATTATGATGATGTAGGTTTCATGATCCATTCAAGCATTCAAATCATTATATCAATCCAAGATCCAAGGTTCAAGATCCACATCCATTGAATCCATTTCATGCAAATTGAAGATTTACATTCTAAGGTTTATTCAAGGGTTTGGTGAGTTGTGACATTGATTTGTTCATTCATAATTCATTTCATACTAGTTTGTTTCATTTCAAAGTTCAATTACCAAAATGGGGTTTGACCAAGGCAAACTCTCATTCACCAAAAACAAAAAAAAAATCCTTCTTGATTTGTGTTTTCAGATTTAGGTGGAAGAAATCTTGAAGATCTCTTGAAGAGAAAAATTGGAGAACTTGTCAAAGTTGCAAAAGTTGTCATCTCATGAAATCTCACTTGTGGAAATTAGTTTTGGCTTTTTGAACCTAAAACTTGGGAAAATTGAAGGATTTAGATCTATAGCAGAGAATCCTAAAAGTTGGAGACAAACCCTAACTCAGGACCCATTCACCCCTAGGTGAATGAGTCCCAAATCACCTTTAGTAGCTAACTTTTTGTGACTGGTACACATCATCTTACCCTTCTTAGATTAGTGATCTAATTTCTAATTCTTCTTATTTTGAGTTTCATGTAGCCATTCCAAGTTGTAGATTATATTTTGGATTTAGTTTACTATTTTTAGTTTTTTCCCCAAAGTGTTGTTTGACCAAGACCCCCCATCCTTGCAAAAAAGGAAATCTATAGATTCACACTTTGAATGGATTCACATAAGGTTTGGTAGTCATTTCATTGTGTGGATCTCATTCCTAATGAAATAGAAGGATAAATAGGTCCCTAATTGGTTCATCAATCCCATTTTGGTAACCCACCTACCTTTCTTTTTCTTTATTTCATTTTGGTGAACTTGAGTTTGATCATTGTAATTTTTTGATTTGGGAGTCCATTTTCACCCTAGATCTCGATATTGCATCATTTGCATTGAATTTCATTGAATTGAATCTCATTTAGGGTAATTTAACTTGCATTAGTTTTCATTTCACTTAGGGTTTTAGGATTACATGTTTGCATCTCTTAAAATTTGAAAAATACAAAGAAATCAGTCATTTTTCAAATCGTTTATGTAGCATTACATCATCATTCATTTGAATTTGAAAATTGAACAAATATTTCACATCAAATTAAGTCTCCTAGTTTTTTATTTTTTCATAATTTGCATTTGCATTCAATCTTAATTTCATAGAAAATTCAAGCTATAACTCACTATTTTAAATCAGAATATGGAAACCAAAAGAATCAACTCAGAAATTTGTAAAAAAAAATTTAAAAAACCTAAGCTAGGACCCATTCACCCTAGGGTGAATGAGTCCTTGATCAGGGCTATTTCCTAAATTTCTAGGCATTAAAACATTTTTTATTGTATTTTATTTTTTTGTTTTTTAGATTTTTGTTTCAATTTGAAAAAATTATGTTACTTAGAATTGATCATATCAAGCTTCATTTAATAAATTTAGTGCATTGTCTAAATTCAAAATTACGTTTACAAGACATCATTTTCAAGTTTTTGCATAGCATAATCAGAACAATATCCTATTTAGAATATAAAAATTGCATTTACATATTTGCATTGCACTTTACATCCTAGGTTACTTCATTGCATTTCACCTTTTATCCATTTTGGGTGTACATTGAGTTTGTGAAACTTGTATGAGCTTCACAACTTGGTATCTTATTAGCACTATGATTGTGAGACGTAGTTTGAGACTCATTTGATCTTGCTATACACCATTCACCATTGATATTGGGTTCTCCAGCTCTTTCACTCATAGTGTTGATACTAGTCAACCCTCTATGGATCCTAATCTTCATACCTCATTTCCAATGACTTCCCTACCCACAAATAATGTGCATGATGTTGAAACAATGGTTGCTAATGTCCCACAAGATAACATAAGAAGGATAGATGAAGAAATAGAAAAATTGCAAAAATTTGTGACTTTTGAAAACATTGCTAGTAGTGTCATTCTTGCTTTAGATAATGTGAGTAAAATTCTTGAAAATGAACATGGAATAGAGATTTTGTGAATTCTAGCTCATATTATTGATAAGAAAATACCTACCATGACTAGTTGTGCTCAAGCTTTGGGATATAATCAAATTCAAGGTGAAAATTCAATTCCTCCTTCCACAACCCTTACCTCTATTCCTACCTACACTAGTACTCGTGTTACTACAACCATCCAACCTACTAGAAATGTTAACACTTCTTTAGGTATTTCCACTAGGAATCCTTCTACGTTTGTGAATTCAAATCTCATATCTCCTCAACCATCTCCCCTCACAAATATACAATTCACTTTCCCTCCACATACATACACAACTCCACCTTATTCACCTCCATCTCACAATACCAACAATGATCTAATCCTTAACACACTTTTACAAAATATGTCATTCCTCTAACAACAAATCACCACACTGAACCAAAACTACAATGGCCAACCTTCACAATACATAAAAACCAATATGTTATCCTTGGAGATATTGAGAACACAAATTCCACAAGGTATAGAGGTTCCTAGGTTTGAGAATAATGATGGGAGAGGATATCTAGTTATCCATGTTTCCACTTACACAACCCTATGTAGTGACTTCATTTTGGAAGATAAGCTCTTGGCTAAGCTATTCCCTCAATCCTTCAAAGATACTGCTTTAGAGTGGATTTTCTCCTTATCATATAATTCAATTAGTTCATTTAATGAACTTATTGATTCCTTTTACAACCACTTCCAAATTCAAATGGGTCCTAAGATGACCTTAGCTGATTTGATGGCATGGATGATGAAAAGGTCACTAATTTTATAGTGTGATACCAAATGCTTTATTCACAAATAAACATTTAGATTCCTGATGTCGACATTCAAAGAATTTTTATTTCCAATTCGCAAGATAAAATCCAAAATAAGCTTGATATCTTAAGGTTTCCCTCCTTCACACAGTTGAATACAACCCTTTGTGATTACCAAAATTTGGTTAGTATTCATGAAGTGAAAACTCCCTGTAACCATCTTGAAAATTCTGAATCCACACCTCAAACCAACTATCAACCTTTTAAGAAACAAAATAAGGGATTTCTACAACTTAATCCCCCTAAATCAAATCAAAATATTGACACCCAAGTGGCTGCTATAAAGACAACAAAACCATATGCCTTTGTGGATAGAAATAGACAGTTTACAAACCTACCTGACACCCTTCATAATATCAAGTTGCAGCTCTTAGAAAAGAATTTGATTTCCCTACCTCTTGTTAGAGCTCCTAATCCTACTAAGACTTTATCTTCAAACTATAGACCAAATGCATATTTACCATTTCCATCAACAAAATGGACATGATACAGAACATTATAAGCATCTTAAACATCTTGTACAAGACCTAATTAATTCTAATCATATCCTAATTGGAGGTGTTAATGATCAAGTTAATAAGTTTGTAGCTCCTCCTAACCAAAATTTGCAAATATTTACCAATCCTATGCCTAATCACAATATCTCCATTATCAAAGCTAGTGAAACAAAGAATGATGTGATGAATATGGACATGGATGCTGAAAACATCAAAAATAATGAGAACAACCTTATGGATGGTTTGGTTGCATTTATTGATGCTAAACCTCATAAGGGCCTAACTAAGATGTCGCTCGACATTGATTTCTCAAAACAACACATACTTAAATTGGCACCCAATGGTCCTCTTTACATATCTAGAAGAATAAATGACAAGCCTACTAATGGGATATTTATTGATCTCGTCTGTGTAGAGAATGTGATCACTAAAGAATTTCTAATTGTACATGAGCTTTACAAAGATACATATGAAAGACCGAAAGCATGGATAAAAATGCATAATGGTTTTTATTGCCCTACAAATGGTTCGATAAATCTCCCTTTAAAGGTTGGGCTGAAAGAATTAAATGTCACATTCACCATCATCCCAATGCCAGATCAATTTTATGTGAAGTTAGGCTATCCATGGCTTTTCTCCATTAACGTTGTCTTGTCAATTATGAAAAAATGTTTGAATTTGTTGAGATAAAGGTGTCTCAAACTTGCTGGTTAAGGCTCTCGGAAATTAGAAAAACACTTTGCTGAGTCAAATTCTTCTACATTGTAGTACCACATAAGTCTAAACTAGCGCTTGCAGGTTGGTGGTAATTGCTCACCTAATTGTTACCCACCATCCTGTGATAGTCAAACAAGGGAGCTTGAGGTATTATGAGGAATAGTCACTACCTTCCACCCCGCAAAAAACCATGAGGAGGCTTGTGGTAGTATGAAATATCCCACCATCTCGCAATAGTCCATGAGGGGGGTCTATAGTATGGTGGTATAGAACGTGCAACCCCATGACAATCCATGAGGGGGGTCTATGGTATGGTGGTATAGAAACCGCAACCCCACAACAGTCCAATGAGGGGGTTTGCGGTATGGTGGTAGGTTGCAATATAGCGACAACCTACGACCCCACAATGGTCAATTCGAAAGGGCTACAATATAACGGTATCATGTGGTATGGTGGTAACTGGCTAAGTGATGAAAGATTAGTGCAACCCCACGATGATTCAAGAATGACTCAGTGGAATTATGGTTATGACTGGCTGGTGGTTGAAGTTGAATTGCCTGTTATGATAGTTTTTCTTGCAATGCTTGTGAAGTTTGTATGAATGCCATAGTGCATTAGAATAGATAGAGAATCAAAGAAAATGTAAGGAAATGTTTATGAATTAATTCTTGTGATTAAAACCTAAAAGAGCATAGCTCTATGACTTGTATGTAATATTTGTTTTACTGTAATACAAGAGATCTCTACTTTGGTGTCTGGGTTTTTTACCGAAAGGGTTTTCCCACATAAATTTTGTGTTATTGATTCATTGTTTCTATCTCATTTTCTTATATGTACATCTTAAATGTTTTGTAATTGTAAAGTTTTGAAAGATTTATTTGTATCTCTCTCCTAAAGACTAGCATTACGAAGGAATTTTCTGCACTCTGCTTTCCTTTCATTTGGTATCAAAGCTTGGCCAACTTTGTTATCCTTGTGGGTCAAAAGTGTTTTTTGTGTTGATATGGGTTTAGTGGGAGTTTTGTAGAGAACTATGGTTGTAATATTATTGTATATTTAAGATGGCGAGAACATTCAAAATAATAGAAATAGAATAATTTAATGACAGTAATTTTGAGTTATGGAAGCTCAAGATGCAAGATTTTCTCGTAGATCA
>CM021108.1:260391186-260418380 GCA_007115665.2 Sequoiadendron giganteum | reverse complement strand
CCTTATTTGAACCTTCGATTATAGATCTGTAAACTAGCATGAATTGGCCTTAATGGATGTGGATCTTGATCATGAAACTTGTCTTGAAACAATGCCCTTGAATACTTGAATAGATCTTGAACACTACATCACCATATTAGCTCAAACAACATGCACAATGCAAGAAATATTTGACATGATGATAGGAATATTTATTGTTGCAATAATCATCAATAAATCTTCCCTTAGAATTCCTTGAAAATTCTCTTGATCTCATAAAATTTCTATAGGAATTCTGTCTTCAAAATTGCTAGGTGAAACATAGTGAAATGACCTCTTATTTATACATATCTTAACATTAATTGCCGAAATTAAAATATCACAAGCTAGAATTTGAATGTACCTTTGAAATTATTGAAATACCACCAACATAATTTTAATTTAGGTCATAGGTGAAAGTGAGGACACATTCACCCTATGGTGAATGGGCCCTAGACCACTTGCCTAGGACACACATTGCTCAATGTTAAACCTTATGTTAAGTTGTTTATGAACTTTGGGTTTTATCCCTTGGAATTTGAAAATAATTAGGATTGGATTTGAATTAAAGGGGCCAATTAAGGAAAATTAACCTCAAACAATTAATAAATCCCTAGATTAGTGTAAAAGTGTAAAGGTGCACCTTATAACACCAAAACTAAGGTACAACTAAGTCTGTTTTAGTTAAAAATGGCCATAAACTTAATGTGAGTATGTAAAACATATTATAACACTAAATTAGTTCATCATTAAGCTAATTTTATTATTAATTATTCATTCCAAGATTAAGTGTGAAAAAGGAATACATTTTCCCACACTACATTTAGCCCCCACTTTAGTGTGAAGATGAGCACAAGTGCAAACTCACACTAAAGTAGACATTCAAGAAACTTACGTATGCATTAATGACATATATAGACAATAATACAACATAAAATACTAGGAAGATAAAGCCTAGATGGTCAAATTGGTGTGGAACACATCTAAGCTTATGATTTTGTGCTCACTCTCAGGTAGTGGAACCTTAGGCTATCCTCTAGGTGAGTATCCCAAAAGGGTGGAAAATGAGAGAATCATATTAGGCTCCTATACCATATCAAATATATCCTCCTAACAACTTCAATAAGGTGCCACAAGGCAAGGCTCCATAGGAAAGCAAGGTGTGTTATGCTAGGTGGCCTTGAATTTAGAGTTTGAGATTCATAGGGTTTAACACATTACGTTATGCTAAACACCTATGAACAAGGAAAGACTCCATAGGAAAGCAAGGTTTGTTATTATTGGTGGCCTTAAATTTAGATTTTGAGCTTCATAAGGCTTAATAAGTTGTGTTATGCTAAAAACTTATGAACAATAATTCTAGTAAAAGTTTTTGTTCAAAGGGATTTTTCTTAGGGAACATCGTGCATAATGTCTCCAAGAGAGGACAAGTTAAGATAAAAATATTTACAACTTAGGGAATGCAGTGTGTTGCATAAACACTAAGAGGAAATTTGTACACTAAGAAATATCACACTCTTGGAGGACATAAAACCCAATGACACCACCAAGGAAAGGATGTATCACAAGAAAAAAAATATTGCACCATGAAACATGAGAAATGTCAAAAGATATTATTGATGTATACCCCCACTTTAAAGTGGTTACTAACACCATTGTTGTGAGAAATTTATTTAAAGTAGCCAATGTTCAATCCTAAGAACTAAGAGATTATTCAAAAAGTCCTATGTCAAGTCATATGTTCTGAGATGTAGCTATTTCATGAAAAAGGAAGGAGGGGTTTCCCACAAAATACATAAGGGATCTATGGATTCAGGGTCAGTATGTCTTTGCTACAATGTTGTTATAGAGCTCGGAAATGCCATCATTCCCCAAATACTCATAGAACTAGAATAATAACACAAAGAGAGTGAAAACAAAGAAAAATCCTTTTGGGTCAACATGGAGGAGACCTAAATGTCTCAACACCTTGCATCATACCCAAAAGGAAAACACAAGACAAGGAAAAGATAAAATGTTAATGACATAGAGAAGAATGTAGATATAAATACAAGAATGCACAAAGAGAGAGAGAGAGACATGAAACATAGCAGTACGGGGATCACATTATGCACATGCAATCACATAAAGAAACATGAAAAAGAAAAATAAAGAAAAAGACTAGTAAGGTAGATGTGATTCAACCTATATCAGGTCGTCTACATCCCAATCTTGATCAATATATATGGAAAGAAAACAACTAGCCAAAGGGAAAAAATCAATTGCCAAAACTAGGACTAGGCTATCTAACCCTTTTCCCCCACAAAGTGTAAGACAAGGATGAGTCGAGATGGGTGATGAAAATGAGCTCCTTCCAATAAATAAAATGATTTGCAAAGAATGTAAAACATGTAATAGTGAGGGTTTCATTATCCTATAACTATTGCATTGCAAGGATAAAAAATTGTGCTTTTCTAGTCAAGATTGATTCATAGAGGGTACAAACTTCTTCAATACTTTCTTTAAAGGACAATGTTTTTGGTGTGATGAAAAAAGAATCTATGATAAGCACAATATGGTTCATTTTCATTAGTTTTTCATTTGGTAAAGTTTTCACATTTAGGTGGTAAATCGAGTAGTTGCCAACGTAAAAGAGCATAGGAAATTGTCTCAGTTTTGGATAGTTGTAATAGGTTATAAAGAAATTCAAGAGGTTCGTACAGCTATTATAACTGGAATCTTTTATGATCATGCACTCTTGGTTTCCTCTTCTTTGGTCTGATAGCTATGTTTTCACCAATTTCTTCTTCTAATTGCAAGTCCTTTTCTTTTTCAGAAAAGGATGTGTTAGGGGTAGTAGAGTGTTCAAAAGGTGTGGCTTCTTTTCGCTTATGCATAGGTAATGTATTAGAAGCATGCTAAGGGGGGGAATATTTTTTTTGATGAGATAAGCCATGATACATATATACTCTATTCCTCGTTCATATTTAAGTAGCTTTCATAAATTTCCTATAAGGGGAATGACATGGACAATAATAGGTTCATCTCTCACAAGGTTTTATAAGGTCTTCAATTCTTCATCTAGCAACCTTATGTTCTCTTGCAGGATATGAAAAACATCATGCAAATTGGTTGTAGGTAAGGAAGTCATTGAAAATGAGGTATGCAGGGTATGATCTTGTAAGAGAGGGGACCAACCATGTCAAGGCTCTAGGTCACGAAGAGCTGAGAGCGGAGGGCTTCCGTAACTTACCTCACTTTAATGGATGTTTTGGGATGAGAATCGAGATTGAAGAGCACTATGAAGTACTTATGTCACTCTATAGACCCAAAAATCTACTTGGGGCTAGACGAGCTAGTTTTTGGAGTCTAAACTACACCTTAGATGACTCTCTATCCAAGGATGGCAACGCAGGTTTGGGATAACAACACGACATGTTGGCATCTCTCTAGCACGGTGGTGTCCATACAACTAGAAAATAGAAGATATAGTAAGAAAACTACAAAATCCCTATTGATAGCCTAGATAACAAATCTTAATGAAATAAATAGAATGATAAAGTATGAAAGATAAGTACAAAAATGATAAAGTAAATAGATGAACACAAGGGTGACGAATATCAACTCACAAAAGTGCTAGTTTTCTAGTGAGCTCCATGCACATGATCACCTACACACAAGAAGGAAGGGAAAACTATTGGGGTTGTATAGGGTTTTGCCTTAGTCAAACCCTTGCTTTGGTGTTTCCACCTCCATGGACAGCTAGAAAAGTAACGGAGTAGGAAATATGATAAAGGAAATAGAAGAAAAAGAGATATTTTTGAACACTACAAAAGAGACTACTCTACTCTATCAAATCACAAAAGGAGAAGTGAAGTATTACCACCTCCATCCAAAGGCTCTCAAGGCTGATGAAGGGAGAATGCAAGCAAAAAACTTGGTAAAGTCAGCACAACCACAATATTGATGAAGGGAAGTCTCACAAGGCTCCAAGCTCACAACTTCTATGGTGGCCTCAAATGTACAAGAGTGAAGTTGATGGAGTATCAAGCTCCTGAAATGCTTAATGGAGTTGTGTAGATTGCTGGAGTTGTGAGAAGATGGAATGAAAATTCTCAAGAATGTGAAGAAGATTGAATGAATTGTTAAGAGATGAAGTGAGTGTGAAATGAATGGATTTGAAGGCCAAAATGGAAGAGAGGATCCATTTTTCAAGTCAGTTGGTCGCACAGAGGCATTACAATTTGACCCGAATGAGGTGTGTAACATCCTTGTGAACTCTGGAAGCAGGAATTTGTTAGGGATGGTAGTGCGCTATGTATATTTCCATGCATTGCACTTGCGTCCCTGAAAAAAATTCCTCCACTGACACACAAAAAATGTACCAAGTGGATGGAAGGCAGCTGGGTGATGTGGAATTTTTCCATCTGATTTTATTTTCTAAGGTGAGAGTATGAAAAATGGGAATTTACACAAGGGGTGCAAATTCACTCCTATACATTTTTCCCCCACTTTAGTGAGCATAAATATCAATGAGCATTTGATAAAGTAGATCGAAGAGTTATAAATATATACCTAAACCATCGAGGAAGCAAACCACAATTTGGTGAACTTGAAAGTGAAGGGCAGACAAAGGACACCACTAGTACTCTCTCCTGAGTAGGTTCAAACAAAAGGACTCTGTAGCTTTCCAGAACTATGAAGTTGCACAAAGTACACTTTAGGTCCTCAGACAAATGATGGACAAATATCACAAGTTGTAAGTGCTTCACAGGCCCATAGACCTACAAAGAAGGAATTCCCCCATGTTCTCTCTCATGAAGGAAGCCCAGTGAAAGGGGACTTCGCAAAGTTGGACTAGAAAATGACTTCATAGGCACACCTACAAAGAAACATGTTAATACGTAGATAAAATATGTTAGAAAATGAAAAGTAACCATGCAGGAAAATAGACAGATAGTCATGCAGATAGTCAAAAAGTTGAAAAGCTTTCAAAGGGTTTCCTCAAGAACCCTTCAAAAGAAGAGGGTTCCACTCAAGGGATGCACAGTTTGAAAGTGCATGAATGTTTTTTTGCAAATAAATTCCACACAAAGGAATCCTTTTGAAATATTTTCACTTCATCAAGGAATCTGAAAGGAAGAAGATTCCCCTCACAAGGGGAAGGTCAAGGATTCTCCCATAGGAAATTTTTCTCCGTCCTTGGAGGAAAGTTTTCAAGTTCTTTCTTTTCCAACCCATGATGAAGGAAACACATTTTGTTAGGGGTCCAAGTTGAGAATACAACTTTTGAAAAAGGTTTATAGATATTTTTGAGAAAATATTCATTTGCAATGAATGAATCTTCTAAAAATTGAAGTTAACATAGTAGCTTCCTCCTTAGGGTGGTGTTGGCTAAACACATAGGCACATGCCAATCTAAGGAGAGAAAAGAAAGAACAAAAAGAGAGTGATGTTGTGGCCCACAAGGAATATCAAGATGTCACCATGGTATTGTTGTCACACACATGAGGGACAACACATACGAACCACAATATCACAACTCAAGAAAAGAAGAAAGAAAGATATCAAAAAAGAAACAACATCACAAATAGAAGACACAAGGGTGATCTGATATTTTAGGTTCAGAATTGTTCATAAATACATATAAGTATAGTAATAGTATATATATGAACTGTCATCAACCCCTACTATATCAAACCATAATAAGAATGCACAAGAAGATAAAATAAAAATTAAAAAAATTGGGTCAACATGGAAGGGAAGCCTTAATGCCCCCAACACTTTGCATCGTCCGCAATTTTCTGAAAATCGAGACACATAACTGAGGAAGAATGATGATATAGATAGAGGAAGTTTATGACACATAATCACTCCTATATCCAAGCAACTACAAGGGTGACAAGTTTCATCCAGGAACACATAACACAAGCATGGGGAAACACATCACAACAAACACACACCTAATCTAAAGGTTAAAAAGAGGCACCCCCTAACACTCATCGACCAAGAGGTTGTCTGCTTCTAGATCTAGATCATTAGATGGGGAAGGAAGATGAGCCTATAGTCGTGGAATATTAACGGGGGGTGCTTCTAACCCTCCCATAAAAAGGGCCAAAGAAGAAGGCCTCACAAGGTCTTCTCCACTTGGCTCTTGTGGAGCAATGGTCAACAATTTTGCGAAGATCGTTGACAAGGCCAAGACCTTGTCCAAAGAGTTAAACATGCACCTCACATGAGTGATATGTGTTACCTTAATAGGAAAGGGAGGAAGTTCCCAAGACTCACTACTAGGATAACTGAGTGACTCAAGATCAGTGACAAAATCAAGGGAAGCCAAAACATTCTTTGTCACTAGGATGGCACATGATAGTGTAGGACCACCCT
This sequence comes from Sequoiadendron giganteum, assembly GCA_007115665.2. NCBI lineage: Eukaryota > Viridiplantae > Streptophyta > Pinopsida > Cupressales > Cupressaceae > Sequoiadendron > Sequoiadendron giganteum. The sequence goes on along the minus strand of CM021108.1, from coordinate 260,411,996 downwards.
TTGAAGAAGTTGGACTCCTATTATGCCCTCCTTTGATAGAAGGGCCAACCTCCATTTTATGCTTTGTCAAAGGGTGTGAACTTCCCACGGATCAGGAGAGATGCATGGAGGAGGAGGAGAAAACCATGATAGACACCACCAAAATGTTTGGTATGTGCATGGGTAGATGTCTAGGAGGGACATCAACAGTGGTAGTTTGATTGAAGGAGAAATAAAAACCTACACCCTATTAGGTCTGGGGGCATACATGCTCATAGCAGGAGCCAGAAGTAGGACTGAATTTGATTGAATAGAAGCAGAGGGGACAGGAGAGGAGGACATAGTAGGAGGCCTTGAAGTAGGGGCAGTTGAATCTCCTTCCTTCCTCCACAAAGTGGCCTGCTCAACCGCCAGAGCCTTTCGTTGATGCTTGTGCTCGTGTGTAAGGAAGTTTCTACGACTCTTGGAGCAAGAGGCTAGGAGCTAGGATGGAACAAAAGGCTTCTGCTCAATCATAGGGGTGTCCATCATAACTTTCTTTGATGAAGGGATAGACTCTTGAATGGGAGCAAGAGGAAGAGGTTGAGAAACAATGGGGGAGTCGACTCTAGTGCTTTGGCAACAGGCCTCTTCCCATTCACTACTTTAGGAGTAGGAGTGATAGGAGGCCATGGAGGCTGAAACATAGAGGATTCCCAATGAGGACCCTTCCCTCTACCATATCAAACTTGCCTAGGCACCATGGGAAAAATGGGAAGTTTGAATGTAGGATGCTTTGGTTTTTTCCAAGTGGGCACCATAGGATTCTCTTGCAAATGCAGAGCATGATCTAATGATGTTACAATAGGGTGAGAGGAAGCGGCAGGCTAGGTAGTGAAAGAGGAGGTAGAGGAACCTCAAGATTGCTTCTCTTCTTCCCTCCTACGTGTTGTGGTGGCATCACTATCAACTTTCAAACAAGCCCTATGCAAGAGAGCATAGGAAGATGGAGGGTACCCCACTTTAGACATTAAGTTCCCTCTCTTGTACTTATCATGAGTTTGGTACAAGATTCCTATCCTAGGTGGAAGTAGACCAATGGGTGTGGACCAAAAGTGGTCTAGGGAATAACTACTATGTACAATTGGCAGTTTATAGCCAATGTCATGGATTACGTGCACTAAACCCTAATGAATAAAATTTAGAAATTTATGTACGACTGAAGGAACTGCATTTATAGCTACTAACCAATGGATACCTAGCTTCACTTTGAAGAGTTTAGACCTTAGTATTATGTCAAAACACATGTTCATTGACTTAGGTCCAACAAGGATCAACAAGGTGATGCTACCAAGAGGATGTATGGAAAGTCTGTTATGTGTAGAATGGTAAATTTAGTTTCCTCATACTTCTTCTATAGTGAATTTAACCATGGTGTCTCTTCTATAATAACATTGACTTAGCTCATAGGATCAACTAGGACCCCTATCACAATATTTCCATTGAGGGGCGTAGGAATGCAGAGGGGAGAGGGCTTGTTATTCAAGGGCATGTCCTATGAATTGAATGTCACATCTAGCGAACTAGTTGTAGGCTGTAAGGAAGAAGTGACTATGACCATATCGATGTATGCTAAGGGCTGACTAGAAGAATCAAAGGGGTCAATAATCAAGTTAGCAGAATGAGATGGAAATGGGTCTGTGTATATTCGCAACTCACTATTGGCCTTCACCACCAATTTATTATCATTTTATTTCATCCCATTGAAATGAATGGTACTATCATCAATGTGATCTTGTATCTTATGACACAGGTGCATACAACATTTGGTATCATGGATATTAACACGATGGTATTGAAAAAAATAATTTGCATCATACCAGTCAAGATAAGGTTCCTTGAGAGGTCGATGGTTTTTGAAGGTTATGATCTTATCCTTCAACAACTTTTGCAATATGGAAGAATAATATTTCGCTAACTTTGTAAAATTATTGTTGTGTCTGAGGCCATTATCATTTGTTACAATGACAAAATTCACAATAGCATTACCCTTTCCTCAAATAGATACAAAAGATCTTCCTTATGAATGAGAGTGGAAGAAATATCCTCCAAATTGAACTATGTTGATATTCCCGTAATGTGGCACACAGATGCACAAAAGAAGGGTATTTCATTAGGGAAATTTTTTCTTTCCAAGCTCTTTGTAGGTTACACACCTTTTGCACATCAAAATTAGGTAGCGTGTATGAGATCTATGAGAAGAGCGCTTAGTATTGTGCTATGAAATCAGTTATCTTCTCAATATCCCCCTGCTTACATCAGATGAGATCTGAGAAGGTCATCTTTGGACCGATGTTAGCTTGGAACTATTAGAGGAACTTATTTACAAGTTGATGAAATGAAAATATAGAATTTTTGGGCAACAAACAGTACCACTCAAGTTTTGTATCCTTGAGAGATTGAGGAAATAGTTTTTCCATCAAAGACTCATGATGGAATAAATTTATACACATGGAATTAAAGGAAGACACATGTGTTTGCAGATCCCCTTTGCCACCATACTTCACAAATTTTAGAATCCCCATTCCTTGTGGAAAGGGGGTACTCAAGATTGCTACTTAAAATGGGCTATGTGAGAAGAAAGGTTGAAAGATAGGCTAGGGAGAGGCTTGGGAAAGGCTTACCAACTAATTTTATATTCAACCCATGTTCTGGACAAGGGAATTCAGAATTAGGTCAGAGGATGACAATGGACCAACGAAACCTCCAGAACCACCTTCGGAGCCACCATTGTGACTACCACCAAAGCCACCACCACTGGTAGGGCATCCACCAGAGCCACTTACACTACCAAAACCACCACCATGGCCTCCACCAAAGCCACCTCCACTAGTACCACCTCCGCTACCAAAAATACCATCACTCATTCCACTAGAGCCCCCACCACCAGAGGTGTTACAATGGGCGAAACTAAACCCAAAGGGTATTCTACTCAAATTGAGAGTAGGGGGATTCAAAGAAAGTAGAGGAAACACTAATCGAAGGTCCCATCTCAACCATGCATACAAATGTAGTGCGCATTGAAACACCTATTTTTCTTTCATAGGTATCGATCACTTCTCCTTAAGTAGTGCCTGACCTAGGCTTATACGAGGGGATATAAGCTTCAGTTAGATCGAAAAGGCCACATAGAAATTCTATGCCAATCTGATATTTCCCTAGAAAATGTCTCAACTCACTAGTAAGCCTAGTGGATCTTGCCATGCTCGATGCTTTTTCTAAATGATTCACAAGGTCTAGTAATCTATTATCTAATGCCAAAAAAAATTTTGTAGGGATATCCATAACCTCATCCTCGTCTACGGACATAGAGGGGTAGGAACATGAGCAGTCTCTTCTATGAAACCAATCTCGTCAGCATAATTTTTAGGAAAACTAGTAGTACGGCTAGTAGCTAGACCAGTGGAGAAACTGAAGACGAAACTAGAAGTGACCTTCATCTTTTCCATTGGTAGGTGCTGCACACTTCTCCTAACAAAATACCTAGAATTCATGGACTAGATTGTGATGCTCATAAACTTTCACAACACTCAGGGTTACAACGATCTCTAGCTGCAGGGGAAAAGTCTCAACATAGGCGAGTGGATAGACGTTGTTCACATCAGGTTCACCAACAATTTAAGAGATGGGGACCAATCGCATCAAGGCTCTAGGTCACAAAGAGTAGAGAGTGGAGGGTTTCCCTAAATTACCTCACTCTAATGGATTTTTTGGGATGAGGATCGACAATGAAGAGAACTATGAAGTACTTCTATCACTCTATAGACTCAAAAATCTACTAGGGGCTAGATGAGCTAGTTTCTAGAAACTGAAGTACACCTCAAATGGCTCTCTATCCAAGGATGAAAGTGTGGTTCTAGGATGAAAGTGTGGCATGCTAGCATCTCTCTAGCACACTAGCATCCGTATGACCAAAAAATGTAAGATATAATAAGAAAACTACCAAAAGCTTACTGACAACCTAGCTAACTAATCTTGACAAAATAAATAGAATGATAAAGTATAAAAGATAAGCACATAAATGATAAAGTAAATAGACGAACACAAAGGTGATGAATATCAATTCAAAAAGTGCTAGTTCACCAACGATCTACATGCACACGATCACCTACACATAAGAAAGAGGGAAAAATTGTTGGGGTTGTATAGGGTTTGTCACAGTCAAACCCCCACTTTGGTGTTTCCACCTTCATGGATAGCCAAAAAAGAAAAGGAGTAGGAAATATGATAAACAAAATAGAAGAGAATGAGATATTGTTGAACACTACAAAAGAGACTATGCTACTCTATCAAATCGCAAAAGGAGAAGTGAAGTGTTATCACCTCCACCCAAAGGCTCTCAAGGCCGATGAAGGGAGAATGCAATAAATGAACTTGGCAAAGTCACCAAAGCCATAATGGTGATGAATGGAGGTATCACAAGACTCCAAGCTCACAATTTATATGGTGCCCTCACATGTACAAGAGTGAAGTTGATGGAGTATCAAGTTGTTGCAATACTCAATGGAGTTGTGTAGATTGTTGGAATTGTGAGAAGATGGAATGAAAATGCTCAAGAATGTGAAGAAGATTGAATGATTTTCTAAGAAATGAAATGAGTGTGAAAGGAATGGATTTGAAGGACAAAATGGAAGAGATGAGTTGTTTCTCAGGTTAGTTGGTCACATAGAGGCATTACAATTTGACCCCAGTGAGGCGTGTAACGTCCATGTGGACTTTGGATGTAGGAATCTATCAGGGATGTCAGTGCACCTTACAAATTTCCACATGTCGTGCTCACGTCCCTGAAAAAAATTACCCCATTGACACACAAAACACATGTGAAGTGGATGGAAGGGAGGTGGGTGATCTAGAATTTTTCCTTTGGTTTTGATTTTCTAAGGTGAGGGTATGCAAAAGGAGGATTTATACAAGGGGTGAAAATTTTCTCCTATACAGATCCATAGCGGATTGATTATCAAAACTATTAGAAAGAGAGTTAGAAAACCAAATATCCATGGTGAATTGTCTATCATAGGATGAAATGAGTCTTGAACTACATCTCACAATAGTATTGATAATAGGACACCAAGTTGTAAATCTCATATAGGTTTCACAAACTCAGTGTCAGCACAAAATGGAAAGAGGGTAAAATGCAATGGAATGACCTAGAATGTAATATGTAAATGTAATTTTTAGATTCTAAATAGGGTAATTTTTTTTATTAAACTATGCCAAAACCTGAAAAATAATGTCTTGTAAATACAATTTTGAAATCAAAAAATGCACTATCTTTATCAAATTAAGCTAAATATGACCAAATTGAAGAAACAAAAATTCTATAAACAGAAACAAAAATCTAATAATAACAAATAGGAATGTAAAAATGAATGTTTTAATGCCTAGAAAATCAGAATATGACCCTAATCAGGGAATCTTTCACCCTAGGGAAAATGGGTCCTAGGTGAGGGTTTTGAAAGAATTTTGTATAGATTTTGGAGTAAATTTTAGTGGTTTCCAAATTTTGATCTGATACAACAAGTTTTAGTTTAATTTTTCTGTGAAATGAGGATTGAATGCAAATGAAAATTGTGACAAAATGACAACCTAGAACACCTAATTTGATATGTAATTTTGTTTTAATTTTGAAATGCAAATGAATATTATGTAATGCTAAGTAAATGATATGCACTATGAGTGATTTTTTTTTTGTATTTTTCAGATTTAAAGAATGCAAAGACGCAATCCTAAAAACCTTAAAATGAAATTCAAATTTAAATACAAATAAGACACCCTAAATGAGACTCAATTCAATGCCAATAGATGAAAATGGATGCAATATCTAAATCTAGGGTGAAAGAGGACTCCAAAATCAGAAAATGCAATGATCAAACTCAGGTTCACCAAAATGAAACATAAGAAATAGGTGTTGGGATGAATGGGTTGGTTCACCACAAAGACATCTTTCCCTAATTTTATTCATGGAAATGAGATCCAAAACAATGAAGTGACTATCAACCCTTAGGTGATTCAAGTCAAGGTATGAATCAACAAATTTCCTATCTATGCAATGATGGGGGTAAAATTTAAATAGAACTTTGGAGAGAAAGATCAAAACCATCAAACAAAATCCAAAATTCAAGTTGTGAGATGCAACTAAATGATTGTAATAAAAACTAATAGAAACAACAACCAAAAGGCAGATCTATAAAGGGGAAAATGATGGGCACCTTTCACCAAAATTACTTTTTGGAGCTCATTGAGGACTCATTTTCCCTATGGCGAATGGGTCTTGGCTAGGGTTCTTAGAAAATTCTTTATGGTTCTCTTTTGTTGTGTTTGCACTCCTAGATTCTAGATGTTCACTTTTGGATAGTTGAAAATAAATTTTGTAGAAGAGTTTTCATGATTTGAAAGCTTTTCTTGCAACTTTGAAAACTTTGCAACTTCTCTTCATTTTTTCTCTTCAAAGGATCTTCAACCTAAAATCTGTAATCACACATCAAAGAGAGAAAAAATTTGTTTTGTTAGGGAAAGGGGTTTTCCTTGGTCAAACCCTTTTTTGGTAATTAAACCTTGAAATGAAATAGGAAATCATGAAGGAATGATGAATGAATAACACTATGTAACAACTCACCAAACCTTATTTGAACCTTGGATTATAGATCTGCAAACTAGCATGAATTAGCCTCAATGGATATAGATCTTGATCATGAAACTTTTCTCGAAACAATTCCCTTGAATACTTAAATATATCATGAACACTACATCATCATATTAGCTCAAACAACATGCATGATGCAAGAAATATTTGACATGATGATAGGAATCTTGATTTATGTAATAATCTTCAATAAATCTGCCCTTAGAATGCCTTGAAAATGCTCTTGAATTCCCTTGATCTCATAAAATTCCTATAGGAATGCTCTCTTCAAAATTTATAGGTAAACCATAGTGAAATGACCTCTTATTTATACATATCTTAACATTAATTCTTGAAATTCAAATATCACAAGTTGGCATTTGAATGTACCTTTGAAACCATTGAAATATCACCAAAAACATAATTTGGATATAGATCCTAAGTACAAGTGAGGACCCATTCAGACCCATTCTCCCTATGGTGAATGGGTCCTAGGCCACTTACCTTCGACACACATTTCTCAATGTTAAAACTTAGGTTAAGGAATTAATGAATTTTAGGTTTTATCCCTTGGAATTTGTAATTATTTAGGCTTGGATTTGAATTAAAGGGGCCAATTAAGGAAAATTAACCTCAAAAAATTAATAAAGCCCTAGATTAGTGTGAAAGTGTAAAGGCACACCTTGCAACACCAAAAAATAAGGCACACTTAAGTCCATTTTAGTTAAAAAGGGCCCTAAAACATATTACAACACTAAATTAATGCATCAATAAGATCATTTTATTATTATTTATTTATTCCCAAATTAAGTGTTTAAATGGAATACTTTTTCCTACACTACAATTTGATATGGGAAAGATAGTTATGCTCCAAGGAAAAAAGAACCAGGGTAACAAGGTAACCTTTGCATGTACTTGACATGAAAGATAAAATGATGCCCCATTATACACTAGTTATGACACACCAAGTTATAGATAGATAAAGGTGGCCATAAGTAGGCATAGTCATGGGTCAAAATATAAGATATAGATCAAAAGGTAATTCAAAAAACAAGACTCACCTAAGAAAGGATTTGATAAAGATTATTTTCTTACTTAATCTTGAATAATCATCTAAGAAAGGCTTTGATAAAGATAATTTGCTTTCTTAAGCTTAGATAATAACTTAAGAAAGGATTTGACAAAGATGATGATGATTCATTGATCAGGAAAAGGATATATAGTTAATGTTCAAAAACAAGGCTCATTATATGAATTCAATTAAGGATTAGATGTCTTGGATGCAATGTTTGGATTGATTGAATTTCAAGTCTAAGGAGCACAAGATTATATATTTTTTATTTTTTATTATTGAGATTGGATTTGGAATGGAAGGATTGGATGATGATTTCTTTATTATGGGTGAGATGGGATGGATATGATAGGATATAGGATGGGTTGATGGGTTGATTTATTATGGATTTATATTTTGTTGATGAAATGAGGGATGGGGATGAGGATGAACTCCAAATACATGAGAAGGGAAGGAAAAATATGTTGGAAACTAATGATATACAAGGTCAAATCCTTGACATAATGTAGATTTAACTTCCACATATAATTCATGTGAAATAAATGGGGAAGGGTGGGAATGATGGGATAACACTACTCAAGGATCAAGGCAAGCCATGATAGGTTTAGTATGGATGGATGGATGAGTAATACTTTATCATGATATGGAAAGATAGGAAATATGATGATAGTGGATGGAATGGCATCCTAATAACATGGTACTTATCGAATGTTCCATCAAAGTGGTTCTAACCATTAGATGAATAATTTATCTTTCCTTATTTTTTTATATTTTGATTTTTTTAAATTATTTTTTGTATTTTTTGGATAAATGAGATTTGATGGTGTTGCAATCAAGACAAATTTTCTTTGATGTAAGGATGATGAGGCATGATACATGAATGTATATGATGTGTTAGAAATGATGTATTATGTGTTATTATGTGGATGTATGGAGCTAAGATATTATCACTAATGTGCACACTACGAGGGAATTTATGCATCACATGTAAAGGAGGTTGGGTAACCATTGGATTAAATAATTTCAAGGGGTTACCATCAAATTTCTATCCAGATACATCACCATGGGTATGGAGGATGGATGTATGGACATCGGTGGATTGGGTGAAGTGTATATATTGAATGAGGATGATGAGGATGAAAACTAGGATCAACAAGGTCATTTCTTGATATATCGCTTGGATAAATTCCCCTAGATATTTTGAATAAAGGGGCATAATAAGGATCAACTTATACTTTTGCTTGCTTTGATTTTTTTACTTTGACTTTTTCATGCTTTCATTTTTTACTTTGAATTTTTATTTTCCAATAGTTTTTTATTTTGATTTGGACTATAGGAGTTCCCTTTTCCTTTATTTCTTTCTTTTAATTTTGGATCTCTATTTGATAAAGGATTTTTTATTTTTTGTATTTTGATTAAAAGCCTTATTATTTTGGGATGATATTTTTTCATCCAAGTCTAAGATATGGGTGAACATGGATGAGTTGGATGAGTTGGATGAGATGGTAAAAATATGTGTATCATGAAAGAGGTTGGTGATTCCTTTGATGGATTGTTCTTGACTATCCTTATCAACACTGTTAATGTCAAAGGACTCTTGTACATCTCTAGCGGTTTGGAAAGAAGGCTTAGTAGGTGAGACACCAGGTGATTCATAACCTAACCTAGGATGCTCAATATGGAAGGATTTTAGATCATAAGATGGAGTGGAAGAGATGAGATCATGAGATGGAAGTGGATAATCTTGTATTTTCTCAATAAAAACATGATCAAAGAGTGGATTATCATAGATATCATGATCAAACATAGGATTATCATGGACATTTTTTTTTTGATGGAGTAGATGGTGGTATGGGATATTGGTATGTATGGGAATATATGTGGAAGGAATGTAGATCATAGTAACCAATATGAAGGTATTTAATTTTATCCTTGATCTCTGAGATAGTGCAAGAGATGGGTAGTAATGAAGGATCAATATATTAGGATGAAGATAATCTGGTGTTAGTAGGGAATTTTTTTGAATGACCATGACTACTTTATAAGAATTTAGATTGGTATGGAAAGTCACTTTAGTTTAATTATGGGGGAACTTTATGTATAGGTGGAATTTGGATGAAATGTGGATGGAATGGATTGCATTTTATAAATCCATGGGCAGCCAAGAAGGATGTTGTATGAGAGATAAAATCTAAGATTTGGAAAATAGTTTCAATTGTAGCTAGTTTTACTTAGATGGGTAACTTCATAGAGCCTTTAGATTCACACTTATATTTTTCATATGTTGTGATGGTAATTTTTATTTGGAGATCAGCAACATCATCAAAATATGCCGATTGTTTTATTAGACTCAAGCTACAAATATTAAGTCTTGATCCACCATCTACTAGGACACATTTTATTATGGTTTCATGGATGTTGTATTGAAGGTAGAGTGGATTGTTGTGACATGGATAGATGGAAGGAAAGTATTTAGTGAAAAAGGTTAGGGATTGTGGGGATGATAAGTGTCTTACCATGATTTGAAATTAAGAAATATTAATATTTTTAGGGACATGAGACTCATGGAGGGATTTCTCAAGGGGTTCCATGTGGATGGGGGATGTTTTAAAGACCTCGAGGATAAATATTTATGCTAGCATTTTGTTCAAGTGGCCAAGGATTCTATATCAATATGTAGGTTGGGGTGGTTCAGCCATATCTATTAGTAACAAAACAATTAGGTGCTTTCTTGGGAAGGAATTTATTTAATGTGACCAATAACGAAATCAAATGAGATATTATTATTGTAGTTATAAGGTGTTATATTGTATGATGCGGAATATTTACCATCATTATGCTAATGAAAGGGCTTATTGTATATTCCCATGTGTTCATTAGGAGATGTGAGGCCTTCTATAGAGATTTATCCTTAATAAATAAGATCTTGGATGAAGTTCTTAAGTTTGATGCAAGAGAAGGTTTTATGTCCATGGACCCTACAGTAGTCACAAAATTCATGTTATTTTTACCAAGAGGGATTAGGCACATCAAGACCAAGGGGTTTTATGGGTGACAATTGGATCATGTTAACTTGGACTAGCTTGTGGAGTATGGTTTTTATAGGTTCCCCCAAGGGAGTATATTCTCATTGAGTATATATTTTTGGTTGACCCTTAAGGATGACCACATTGTGATGAATAGCTAGATTATTTTGAGATGATAATAGTAGATTTATTTGGATATTTGAACAATTTTTGAATTAGTCACACCATCATTGACCATGTTTTTACTTTTATTCTAAAACCAAGATTTTTTACTTGATTGATGATTGTTGTATTTTCCTTCTTTATATATCTTTACTAGTACTTTAGCTATAATTTATTAAATTCTATAACTACTGATTTTTTTATGATCTCATTAAAGGAGTGGTCCTATTGTATTAGGAGATTAATCCCAATTAAATGTTTAAGTACTCAACAAATATTGTGACAAGTTTTTTTTTAGTATGGACCATGAAAATCAACTACAAAGATGTCTCCATATTTATAAGAATGAGGAAAAGCTTTCACAATTATTTTTTTAGTGACAAAGGTCCATCATGGTGATATCATGTTCTCTGTTATAGGAAAAGTGAGTGAAAAATTTGGTAGCTAGCTTGGGAAATGGTGTGATTGTCCCATGGGGGAGGTAAGTGAACCAATCAAGGGCTCGTCCACCCAATATTCTAAGGGAATAGCCTCAAGAGGTATGCGTCAAGATAGGAGACCTCTTGGAATACAATTGAAAATTATTTAATATGCTCCCTAGGATCTCCATTTCCTTTGTTTTTATTAAGTTTAGGTGTTTAAATGTTTTTGAGAAAGGGTATCATTGTGATGGACTTGTCAAAAGGATAAGGAAATAGTTCTTGGAATGTGCAATATTTATTGTGATTTCCTAATTAAATTCCCTTTATGGTATCCTTTATTTTATTCATTTCTTGGGTCAAAGTACTTGTGAAATTGAGGGATGGTTATTTATAGTTGGAGATGGGAGGTTGTGAGGATGATATGTGTTGGTATTGATCCAATATGATGAAATGGGATTATATTAATATTGACTTGGTTTTCATTAAAATATGAAATGGGGTTGGAGGTTTGGAGATTATATGATGTGTTAAATAGGACTGATGTTGAGATATAAAGAGAAGGGATCAAAATTTGAGGTTATGGATGTGTGATGAAATGTTGTGGGTATGATATGGTATTTTGATATGCAATTGGGATGTGGGATTGATGGATTGGGATGAATGAGGATTAGAATAATATGGAGGATGTGAAGGGTCATGATGATTAGAGGAGGGTGGAAGATATGTGGGATTATAATGAATAGAAGGTGGGGGTGTAGAATTAGTTTGTTAGTGATTTAGGATATGTCAAAATCATGGGGTAATTTGGCACATTTGTTGCTAGCATAAGGATACATTAGTTGGGAAGCTTCATGATGCATATATGCATTAATTCCATAGCTTGGGTATCTTGAGAAAAGTCCTCCAATGATGTGGGTGAGTCTTTGTCACTTGAATATTGATCATGTATGATGTAGGATGGAGAGGGGAATGGGTTCCCAATAGGAACTTGATGGAATGCCTCCTTAATGAACATATCATTAGATTATAATGAGAAATATTGGGAGGCAATGATTTTATTTATTTCTTGGTACCTTGTGATAGGAATACAAGAGAGATAGAACTAGGAATGATGAGATTGGAAAATGATCAATTATGATGGGATAGACCTTAGATTTTATTGGATTGAAATAATAATGATGGATAGAAAGGGGATAAGGATAGAATGAATAGAAAGGGGATAGTGATAGATTGAAAGGATGATAATGGATACACCTTGGCCAAAATAAGGAGAAACAAGAGGTGTGAAATGATGCAAGATCAATAGCATACCTGTTAAATCTAGATCATTGATTGATAATGATGGGTTTTTTTTTCACTAGGTTTGCATAATCATTTAGGTAAGGCTTGTAATTACTTTCTCAAGCTTGTTCTAAAGGATTATTAACTTAAATAAGCTTGGATAATCACTTCGAAAAGGATTGGATTATATTTTTATAGATACCACTAGGTAGCTAACTCCCAAGTAAGGACAACCAAAATGATAAAGCTTAATAAACAACTTGAGATAGGAAAGTTCTAAAGAAATATACAAGCTAGTAGATAAAAGGATTAGGATCTAGATAAGACTCTTGACAAGATTTATTTTTTTAGGATATTGTATGTATGAGGATTGAATGTTGGGATAGATAAAAGATGATAAATATTGGATTGGATGAAAGGATTGGTTAATGAAAGGTAATGGATTAGAACAATTAGATAAATGAATGATGATATATGATGTATCAAATAGGATACAATAAAATGGAGATTGGATTAGAAGAAAACAAAAATCAATAATGAAAGCAATGATGACAAGGATAGGATGGTTGATGATAGTTACAAGGTCTAAGGATGAAACTAGTGATAATTAGGTTATGATGATGAGATGAGGAAAATATGAGGGTTTTTAGATGAGAATGATGGAAATGGGTGTAGTGTAGAAAAATGTATCCCTTTGCATTTCACACTTAGTTTGGGAATCATATTAAAATGGACTTAATTGTGCCTTATTTTTGGTGTTCGGAAGTGTACCTCTTTACACTTTCACTCTTTTCTAGGGATCCTTTAATTAATTGAGCTTAATTTTCCTTAATTGGACCCTTTAATTCAAATCCAAGCATATTTTATTATATTTTCTGAAGAGGAAACTCGACATTCATTAATGCCTTAAATTAACACTTCTCATTGAGCAATGTGTGTCCTAGGATCAGGGACCTAGGACCATTCTCCCATGGACGAATATCCCTTAGACCTAGGATCTAAATTTAAATTATGTTTTTGATTGTATTTTAACATATTCAAATCCATATTCAAATTTTGGCTTGTGATATTTGAATTTTGGGAAATTAAGGATACATATCTATAAATATAAGGTCATTTCACTATATTTCACCTAGAGTTTTCATGCAAGAATTCTTAAAGAAAATATTGTAATGAAAGCCATTCAAGAGCAAAAATATTAGAGTTTTATTGCAACAATCAAGATCCAATTGTCACATCAAAGTCTTCTCACATTATGCATGTTATTGGAGCTATTATGATGATGTAGGTTTCATGATCCATTCAAGCATTCAAATCATTATATCAATCCAAGATCCAAGGTTCAAGATCCACATCCATTGAATCCATTTCATGCAAATTGAAGATTTACATTCTAAGGTTTATTCAAGGGTTTGGTGAGTTGTGACATTGATTTGTTCATTCATAATTCATTTCATACTAGTTTGTTTCATTTCAAAGTTCAATTACCAAAATGGGGTTTGACCAAGGCAAACTCTCATTCACCAAAAACAAAAAAAAAATCCTTCTTGATTTGTGTTTTCAGATTTAGGTGGAAGAAATCTTGAAGATCTCTTGAAGAGAAAAATTGGAGAACTTGTCAAAGTTGCAAAAGTTGTCATCTCATGAAATCTCACTTGTGGAAATTAGTTTTGGCTTTTTGAACCTAAAACTTGGGAAAATTGAAGGATTTAGATCTATAGCAGAGAATCCTAAAAGTTGGAGACAAACCCTAACTCAGGACCCATTCACCCCTAGGTGAATGAGTCCCAAATCACCTTTAGTAGCTAACTTTTTGTGACTGGTACACATCATCTTACCCTTCTTAGATTAGTGATCTAATTTCTAATTCTTCTTATTTTGAGTTTCATGTAGCCATTCCAAGTTGTAGATTATATTTTGGATTTAGTTTACTATTTTTAGTTTTTTCCCCAAAGTGTTGTTTGACCAAGACCCCCCATCCTTGCAAAAAAGGAAATCTATAGATTCACACTTTGAATGGATTCACATAAGGTTTGGTAGTCATTTCATTGTGTGGATCTCATTCCTAATGAAATAGAAGGATAAATAGGTCCCTAATTGGTTCATCAATCCCATTTTGGTAACCCACCTACCTTTCTTTTTCTTTATTTCATTTTGGTGAACTTGAGTTTGATCATTGTAATTTTTTGATTTGGGAGTCCATTTTCACCCTAGATCTCGATATTGCATCATTTGCATTGAATTTCATTGAATTGAATCTCATTTAGGGTAATTTAACTTGCATTAGTTTTCATTTCACTTAGGGTTTTAGGATTACATGTTTGCATCTCTTAAAATTTGAAAAATACAAAGAAATCAGTCATTTTTCAAATCGTTTATGTAGCATTACATCATCATTCATTTGAATTTGAAAATTGAACAAATATTTCACATCAAATTAAGTCTCCTAGTTTTTTATTTTTTCATAATTTGCATTTGCATTCAATCTTAATTTCATAGAAAATTCAAGCTATAACTCACTATTTTAAATCAGAATATGGAAACCAAAAGAATCAACTCAGAAATTTGTAAAAAAAAATTTAAAAAACCTAAGCTAGGACCCATTCACCCTAGGGTGAATGAGTCCTTGATCAGGGCTATTTCCTAAATTTCTAGGCATTAAAACATTTTTTATTGTATTTTATTTTTTTGTTTTTTAGATTTTTGTTTCAATTTGAAAAAATTATGTTACTTAGAATTGATCATATCAAGCTTCATTTAATAAATTTAGTGCATTGTCTAAATTCAAAATTACGTTTACAAGACATCATTTTCAAGTTTTTGCATAGCATAATCAGAACAATATCCTATTTAGAATATAAAAATTGCATTT
This sequence comes from Sequoiadendron giganteum, assembly GCA_007115665.2. NCBI lineage: Eukaryota > Viridiplantae > Streptophyta > Pinopsida > Cupressales > Cupressaceae > Sequoiadendron > Sequoiadendron giganteum. The sequence continues at coordinate 260,396,521 of CM021108.1, read as the reverse complement.
ACATATTTGCATTGCACTTTACATCCTAGGTTACTTCATTGCATTTCACCTTTTATCCATTTTGGGTGTACATTGAGTTTGTGAAACTTGTATGAGCTTCACAACTTGGTATCTTATTAGCACTATGATTGTGAGACGTAGTTTGAGACTCATTTGATCTTGCTATACACCATTCACCATTGATATTGGGTTCTCCAGCTCTTTCACTCATAGTGTTGATACTAGTCAACCCTCTATGGATCCTAATCTTCATACCTCATTTCCAATGACTTCCCTACCCACAAATAATGTGCATGATGTTGAAACAATGGTTGCTAATGTCCCACAAGATAACATAAGAAGGATAGATGAAGAAATAGAAAAATTGCAAAAATTTGTGACTTTTGAAAACATTGCTAGTAGTGTCATTCTTGCTTTAGATAATGTGAGTAAAATTCTTGAAAATGAACATGGAATAGAGATTTTGTGAATTCTAGCTCATATTATTGATAAGAAAATACCTACCATGACTAGTTGTGCTCAAGCTTTGGGATATAATCAAATTCAAGGTGAAAATTCAATTCCTCCTTCCACAACCCTTACCTCTATTCCTACCTACACTAGTACTCGTGTTACTACAACCATCCAACCTACTAGAAATGTTAACACTTCTTTAGGTATTTCCACTAGGAATCCTTCTACGTTTGTGAATTCAAATCTCATATCTCCTCAACCATCTCCCCTCACAAATATACAATTCACTTTCCCTCCACATACATACACAACTCCACCTTATTCACCTCCATCTCACAATACCAACAATGATCTAATCCTTAACACACTTTTACAAAATATGTCATTCCTCTAACAACAAATCACCACACTGAACCAAAACTACAATGGCCAACCTTCACAATACATAAAAACCAATATGTTATCCTTGGAGATATTGAGAACACAAATTCCACAAGGTATAGAGGTTCCTAGGTTTGAGAATAATGATGGGAGAGGATATCTAGTTATCCATGTTTCCACTTACACAACCCTATGTAGTGACTTCATTTTGGAAGATAAGCTCTTGGCTAAGCTATTCCCTCAATCCTTCAAAGATACTGCTTTAGAGTGGATTTTCTCCTTATCATATAATTCAATTAGTTCATTTAATGAACTTATTGATTCCTTTTACAACCACTTCCAAATTCAAATGGGTCCTAAGATGACCTTAGCTGATTTGATGGCATGGATGATGAAAAGGTCACTAATTTTATAGTGTGATACCAAATGCTTTATTCACAAATAAACATTTAGATTCCTGATGTCGACATTCAAAGAATTTTTATTTCCAATTCGCAAGATAAAATCCAAAATAAGCTTGATATCTTAAGGTTTCCCTCCTTCACACAGTTGAATACAACCCTTTGTGATTACCAAAATTTGGTTAGTATTCATGAAGTGAAAACTCCCTGTAACCATCTTGAAAATTCTGAATCCACACCTCAAACCAACTATCAACCTTTTAAGAAACAAAATAAGGGATTTCTACAACTTAATCCCCCTAAATCAAATCAAAATATTGACACCCAAGTGGCTGCTATAAAGACAACAAAACCATATGCCTTTGTGGATAGAAATAGACAGTTTACAAACCTACCTGACACCCTTCATAATATCAAGTTGCAGCTCTTAGAAAAGAATTTGATTTCCCTACCTCTTGTTAGAGCTCCTAATCCTACTAAGACTTTATCTTCAAACTATAGACCAAATGCATATTTACCATTTCCATCAACAAAATGGACATGATACAGAACATTATAAGCATCTTAAACATCTTGTACAAGACCTAATTAATTCTAATCATATCCTAATTGGAGGTGTTAATGATCAAGTTAATAAGTTTGTAGCTCCTCCTAACCAAAATTTGCAAATATTTACCAATCCTATGCCTAATCACAATATCTCCATTATCAAAGCTAGTGAAACAAAGAATGATGTGATGAATATGGACATGGATGCTGAAAACATCAAAAATAATGAGAACAACCTTATGGATGGTTTGGTTGCATTTATTGATGCTAAACCTCATAAGGGCCTAACTAAGATGTCGCTCGACATTGATTTCTCAAAACAACACATACTTAAATTGGCACCCAATGGTCCTCTTTACATATCTAGAAGAATAAATGACAAGCCTACTAATGGGATATTTATTGATCTCGTCTGTGTAGAGAATGTGATCACTAAAGAATTTCTAATTGTACATGAGCTTTACAAAGATACATATGAAAGACCGAAAGCATGGATAAAAATGCATAATGGTTTTTATTGCCCTACAAATGGTTCGATAAATCTCCCTTTAAAGGTTGGGCTGAAAGAATTAAATGTCACATTCACCATCATCCCAATGCCAGATCAATTTTATGTGAAGTTAGGCTATCCATGGCTTTTCTCCATTAACGTTGTCTTGTCAATTATGAAAAAATGTTTGAATTTGTTGAGATAAAGGTGTCTCAAACTTGCTGGTTAAGGCTCTCGGAAATTAGAAAAACACTTTGCTGAGTCAAATTCTTCTACATTGTAGTACCACATAAGTCTAAACTAGCGCTTGCAGGTTGGTGGTAATTGCTCACCTAATTGTTACCCACCATCCTGTGATAGTCAAACAAGGGAGCTTGAGGTATTATGAGGAATAGTCACTACCTTCCACCCCGCAAAAAACCATGAGGAGGCTTGTGGTAGTATGAAATATCCCACCATCTCGCAATAGTCCATGAGGGGGGTCTATAGTATGGTGGTATAGAACGTGCAACCCCATGACAATCCATGAGGGGGGTCTATGGTATGGTGGTATAGAAACCGCAACCCCACAACAGTCCAATGAGGGGGTTTGCGGTATGGTGGTAGGTTGCAATATAGCGACAACCTACGACCCCACAATGGTCAATTCGAAAGGGCTACAATATAACGGTATCATGTGGTATGGTGGTAACTGGCTAAGTGATGAAAGATTAGTGCAACCCCACGATGATTCAAGAATGACTCAGTGGAATTATGGTTATGACTGGCTGGTGGTTGAAGTTGAATTGCCTGTTATGATAGTTTTTCTTGCAATGCTTGTGAAGTTTGTATGAATGCCATAGTGCATTAGAATAGATAGAGAATCAAAGAAAATGTAAGGAAATGTTTATGAATTAATTCTTGTGATTAAAACCTAAAAGAGCATAGCTCTATGACTTGTATGTAATATTTGTTTTACTGTAATACAAGAGATCTCTACTTTGGTGTCTGGGTTTTTTACCGAAAGGGTTTTCCCACATAAATTTTGTGTTATTGATTCATTGTTTCTATCTCATTTTCTTATATGTACATCTTAAATGTTTTGTAATTGTAAAGTTTTGAAAGATTTATTTGTATCTCTCTCCTAAAGACTAGCATTACGAAGGAATTTTCTGCACTCTGCTTTCCTTTCATTTGGTATCAAAGCTTGGCCAACTTTGTTATCCTTGTGGGTCAAAAGTGTTTTTTGTGTTGATATGGGTTTAGTGGGAGTTTTGTAGAGAACTATGGTTGTAATATTATTGTATATTTAAGATGGCGAGAACATTCAAAATAATAGAAATAGAATAATTTAATGACAGTAATTTTGAGTTATGGAAGCTCAAGATGCAAGATTTTCTCGTAGATCAGGGTAAGTGCACCAAGATGGTTCCCAAAAAGGGGACTTAAGTGGACAAATTTTTTCTTAAATCAGGAAATACTAACCTTGGATGTGAAATTGAGGATACTTAGACTCAAAATTTTGAGATGGAACAAAAAGAAGGATTCAAGTGCTCCGAGTCTACTAATTTATTTTGAAAATGATTGAGATTAAGGGGTTCAAATGAGGGACGTACACAAATTGGTGTTGTTTTTGTCAGAAAAACATAACATAGCAACTCTTGTACGACCCTCGTACGGTGAACTTTTTTTTAGTATTTTTAAAATCGCAATGGTCAGAAGTTAGCTAACAGTATGTAGTTGATGCATGATTTTTCTGATAATTTTTTAATGAATATTTGATTTTTTACTAATTTGCGAAGTGGACATATCCTGAAAATAGAATTTTGGTCATGCTACCCCTACAAATTTTGGAAACTAATTGAATTTTCTATTTTTTTTAAATTTTGTCGAATGGAGTCTAGTTTCTAAAAATGTAATTTATTTACAAAATTGATGAATGGTTAATTTATAACAAAAAAAATACCAAACACTGCTTTTTGACAAAGAAAAGACATACGGATAAAATAAATTATGGATGAAAGACTTAACATTTTCAGAAAGTGAAAAAAATTACATCATTGGATAGCTAAGAGATAACCCAACATTACCCATGTGCTCGATTTTTTTGATATTGAACCATGTGCAATCCTAATGGTGAGCACAAACTAGATTATGAGAAATATGGTGGATTTTTTAAAAACATGCCTCTGGTCATTGGGAATGCCCTCCAAGCCTTTGGGTTGGAATTCCAAGGCAATACCACGCTTAAAGTTCAGTAATTCCCAAAGCAAGATATAACGTGAGCGTGTAATAACACGCTCGCGTTATATCTCACTTTTGACATGGTTTTTGCTTCTGCGGGGAACATGTCTACTAGCACATAACCCGAGTGTGTTATAATGCGCTCACGTTATGTCTTACTTTATGTTAAATGCTAATATATTAATGTATGTTGATATATTTTTATGTGCATGTATGTATGTATGCTTGTATAGATGTAAGATTATATGAACAAATGTATTATGCTTGTATGTATGCATTTATGTATGTCTTTAGACGAAGGGAGAATTTAGAGAGAGTCTAGAGAGATGGAGAGGGGGTTGAAGTGAGAGTTTAAGAGAGAGGGAGTGGGAGAGAAGGGGTTGGATTGAGGGGGACTTAGCTAGGTAGGGTGGGAGGGATAGAGGGAGGGAGAGAGAGAGAGAGAGAGGGGGGGTCGGAGAGACAGAATTGATGGAGAGGGAGAGAGAGAGAGGGGGGTGGGAGAGAGAGAATTGAGGGAGAGGGAGAGAGAGATAGAGACAAAGAGAAAGAGAGGGTTATGTAGGTAGGGTGCGAAAGGGAGAGACTTGAGAGTGTGAGAGGGAGAGACTTGAGAGTGTGATGGGGGTGAGAGGGAGAGACTTGAGAGATAGGTAGTGAGAGGGAGTGTGAGAGAGAGGGAGTGAGAGAGGATGGTAGGGATTGATTGAATGAGAGGTACGTAGAAAGAGGGAGATGGTAGATAGAGACAATTAGAGAGGGTGGGAGGGAGGGAAGGAGGGAGAGGTGAGATGTATAGATAGAGAGAAAGTGATAGGGGTTGAGGGTATAGGGTTGA
>CM021108.1:260306143-260391166 GCA_007115665.2 Sequoiadendron giganteum | reverse complement strand
GGTTATAGGGGTTGAGGGATTAGGGTTTAAGGGTTGAGGGTTGAGGGTTGAGGGATTAAGAGGGTATAGGGGTTGAGGGATTAGGGTTTAGGGGTTGAGGATTGAGGGTTGAGGGATTAAGAGGGTTTAAGGGTTGAGGGATTAGGGGTTTAAGGGTTGAGGGATTAATAGGGTATAGGGGTTGAGGGATTAGGGTTGAGGGATTAAGAGGGTATAGGGGTTGAGGGATTAGGGTTTAAGGGTTGAGGGTTTAGGGTTGAGGGATTAAGAGGGTATAGGGGTTGAAGGATTAGGGTTTAAGGGTTGAGGGTTTAGTATTTAGGTCTCTATCTCCCACTCCCTACTTCTCCTCTTCTCCCACTCTCTCCCACTCTCTCCCTCTCTCCCTCCCACTCTCGCAGAAACTCCTATACTCTCAAAAATACACTAAGAAAACCAAATTTCACATCGTGAGCGCATTTTGTACTGCACCAAAACGGTAAAAAAATCTATATACCCATGATTTGAAGACCCGCAATTTGCATATTCCCCTTGTTTTGTGCGTGCTATGACAAAAAATATCTTTTTGATGATGTTGTGAAGTGTGCAAGCATCTTTTTCACATTCCATCACCTATTCCATGATCTTTTTACCACCTTTGCATGAAATAGCAGAGTTTCCATGTTGAAAGACATATAATATCAATTGAAGTTTCAATTCCATTAAAAAATGATATACAATTGAAGTGTGGAAGGGAACAAGCTTTTGAACAAGTCAAATTGTTGTGGAGTTTGAAGAAAGAAGAAGCTAAGGCTACATAATTGGGTTGAACTCCTCCATTTGAAAGTTCGGTTTGTAAGGTATGTGAAGTTTTTACAAATTTTCTTTCATTCTATTATGGCTTGCTTTCATTTTTGTTTGTCATTATAACCTTAGGTTGTCAATGCACATTTTAAATTACCAAATTATATACACTATTATTTACACTTGCCAATTATAGAAATTCAGAACCATTCACCAAAATTCATCCTTTAAGACAGCTCCAAGCCTCTCCCATTCCTCTGAAGGGTCCAAACACCTTCCAATGCCTCTGCACAAATTGATGCAGTACAAAGGAAGAAATCAACACCTTTCTTGACACACTTATTCAACTATATTTCCCTTCACAAAACATTTGATTCGTATACTCAAATTAGCATTAAGAGTTCCCAATTCCTTAAGGACCTTCAAAACACCTTAAAAATCTTGAAAATAACTAATTACAATCAACTAGGTTCCTCAAAACATTAACCAATGATTAATTCATTCACAAGTTGTCTAAAATCTTCCATAATGGCACCATTGTTTACAAACACAAACTATAATTCTTAAGGCACAACCAAACCATTATTTGCTTAATAATTTGTTTGAGTTAGTACAACAAAAATGAAACATTTCAGAAGTCTTCCCTTACACACAAACTTAGTTCCTTTGTTCACTGTCCACATTACTAGTAGCCAAGCATCTACAAACTATCACATGTATCTCCCAAACCATGCACACACTTCAAACTGTGATACTCATTTTTTATGCAGAGTTAGAGGACCCAAAACCATTGAAGACGTTAAATTGCCTTCAAGAACCATCTAAGAAGATTAAAAAGGTGTAATGGACCAATCCCAACACTCCTCCAAGCTAGACAACAAACAAAAACATTATTTCCCAAATTTCACCCTCGGAATCTAGTTATTGTGCAAAACCAATTTTGGGCCCTTAACTCCAAAACTTTTGAAAACACTAGGAAAATAAAAGAATTATTGTAGCACCAATTTTAGAGTTGCAAGACATACCTTAACCCATCACATGACTCCTTTGGGACAACATTAAGAAAATTGACCTTTTTCACTATTTTAGGCCTCCAAGTAGGCCAGTTTTACAAAGGAACTACCCTTAGATCTTCACACCAGACTTCCAAACCCAAAAATAGTCTTTAATTAGGTCTCAAAACAAGATAATTTTTAGGTCTTAGGACCTTATCTGCTCAACTAGGCTTCCAATACAAAAACCCCCATTTTTCAATGCAAAGAGGGAGGGTTTATAGAAACTCCTATACCCGTGCCTTCCTAGACCATTCCAAAGCATCAAACATCTTCAAAATACCCTACACAAGGTCAAAAGTTCATTACATAGACCACTCCTTCAACAATTTTTCAAAATCACTCCTTGGTTCCTCAAATTCTCATGGAAAAGTGCTTGTTTGAGCTAAGAACCATAGATCCTATTCTCATTAGTTTCATTCCAAGGCATGTTCAACAATAAAAGACCCTACTTTTGTACATGATGATTGTAATTATTATTTAAATGAAGCCTTCAATGACATATATTTTTCAATTATCTTGAATGGATACATTTTTTAGGAACTAATATTCGTCTCATTACTATGGTACAGATAAAATTATCCACCATGCCGAAGAAAAAGACAAAGAGGAAACTAACAAACAAAGAGAATGAAACCTTGAAAGAAAAGGAGAGAGTTCGGGTGGAAACATATCGTGAAAAGAAGAAATTGGAAACGATTGATGAAAACAACCCGATTGTAGAGGAACCTCAACCGTCAAAAAGAGAATGGGAATTGGCAGCACAACAAGCACGAATGTGAAAGCATCGTCGTAAGACAGATTCAGATACCATAGTTGGAGACACACCCTCTATGACAAGTGAATATGAAGGGACGCCATTAAGCACAAGTGAATATGGAGGGACACCATCTAGCACAAGTGAATATGGATGGACACCATCTACTCCAGGTGAATATGGAGGGACACCATTTACCGCAAGAGAATATTGTTGGACACCATCCAACACATCTCAAGTTGAGATTACATCATCACTCAAAATTGACGAAGAAGGTATGCCATCATTCCCATGTGAACCTCAAGGTATGTCTTCTTCTCGACCCTTGATCGGAGGTATGCAATCTAGCCCACCTCAATTAAATATTGATGAAATTCCTAATGTTGATATGTATTTACCTAGGAGAACATGACCAAGAATTTTGAATAGAAAGCCAAAGTATTTGATTAATATTGATGATGAGATTTTGCAGCACATGGAAGGTAATATTTCAACACGCACTTATAGAAGATATGCTGATAAGATTTGGGAATGATTCTTTGAAAGGCTAAATGAGACTGCAAGATGTCAACTATTTGTTGAAATGATGTGGGGTGTAAAGTATAGGAACATCATTAAGACTCTTGGGTTGAGAACATCAAATGCATCGAGTGAAGACACTATTGTGAAGAATCTAATGGATGCTTATGAGAGTGTGGGTAAGACCTCACATTCAAAGGATAGTAATTTCACCCGACATGTCATTACATCAACTTTGGTAAGTTGTCAAACAAAGAGAGCTCGCCTAATTAAAAAGACTAGTGAAAAAACGAGAATTAGCAGAATTTTTTTATCAAGAGCCATTCAAAGGCGGCAAAGAATTGAGGGCATTGATACAAATGAATTATGGGCATTCTCGGGGAGACTGTCACCAAAAGATAAAGAAGTTGTCAAAGCCTTGAGAACACTAATTGAAGAGTATTGGAAGAATAACACAAGGCCATCTCCGAATCAAAGGGATGTGGTAAGAAGGAGAATTGGTAGTCGAAATCATGAGCCACATCCAAAGCATTTTTTGGATATGACTCAAACCCAATTTTTTCAAAAATTTGAAAATGATTATCCTCAAATTAGTATTTTTCAAAGATTTTTTGAACTAATTAAACCTTTTTATGTCAAGATAAATCACACACGCACTACTTTTTTTTGTAGACTACATATTGAATTTTCTAACCATTACGATGTTTATCGTTCTATATGTTTAGATTTGCATACTAACAATGTTTTGCAGGATTGTGGCATAGAAGCCCCACCAAAATCTTCAAGAGAGTTCTTATCAAAAGAATTATGTGAAATAGAGGATGGCTAGATATTCTATAGGACAACATGCTTGGATGGTTCATGCGAGCGTTGCGGTGGCTTCCAGCATATGCCAATATGTCGACATATGGAAAGCATAGATGAGGTGGGACAAAAACTAGTAGATTTTGGGAAGTATAAAATAGTGGCATATGCTACAAAAGATGGGTCTCAAGCAAAAAGGTATGATTTGGTTATTGAGAAGATTTCAGTGTATAAATTTATGACCACATTTCGTGACAGTATACTGTCTGAGTATGCAATGCATACCCATAGATCCCGATGGTTGGACACGCAGTTCAAGCTATGCAAGGACACCTTTCCAGCTGGAAGCATAGTATCCGTGGTTGACTTTGCAGAGAACTACACTCTACAACCACAACATGAGGTGCAGTCATAGTATTACAACTCTACACAAGTTTCGATATTTGTGCACATAGCATTCATTCATGCATCTAATAGTACAGATGAGCAAAGGAAGGTATCAAGGGAGTACCACTTTTACATTAGTGATGATCGCACACATTCTCCGAAGTTCGTGCAAGGTTGCTTGCAGATGTTCTATAGTGGTTTGGCTCAGAGGGACATAGAATACGATCAACATATAATATGGTCTGATAACTGTGTAGCACAGTTCAAGAACTCGCGCATGTTCTACTGGTTGTGCAGGATGCATGTCATTGTTGATGCAATATTTTGCATGCAGCAGCAGCCTTATGGGAAATTTAGCTATTGGGGGACATTATGCGCTAGCTAAATAACCTCTGAGATTTTACCGAAGTCGGCTCTTCGCTTAGTGGGTGAAGTAAAAGGTGAGGGAGATTGCAGGAATATAAAATCTACACTACAGGCGATGCGCCAAATTCTTTAGACAACTTTACCAGAGCACAGTGCATAACACAAAGGCCCGAACCACTAAATTGCTGTTATTTAAGATAATTTTCTCAAAAGCACTTATCATGCAAAAATACCCTCCAATTTGTATAATGTAATCAAGCATGACTTTGTAATTATCACATAAGAGTCGAAGAAAACATGATCTGCATTTATCCCAGCTATGAAAAGTTACAGAAATTGAAGAATAGGCATTTATACAAAATAAAAAGAGAACAGCACAGGTCTATAGTTCTAACAAATGCTTGAAAACAGAAAGGCCGAATTTATTTGGCACAGTCCAGAGTCTTTTAATTGAAAGCAACTATTACACGAGGCTTACTTTCCAGTGCTTGGGAGTTTTTTATAAACTTAATCAACAACCTAATTAAAGAAAACAAGGCCCCATTTATTGGCCATCCCACCGCCTGAAGACGCATCATGAAAGAAAAGACCACATACGGTGATCCTTGACCCAGATCATCTCGAGCCACCACAGTAAACATCCATCGATCAACAACATGCCAACAAGGCCACGATACGAAATATAAAACCATGCAACAACAAGAGAGGACACGCGACAGTGGGAATCACAAAAGATCCGTTGGCATTTCCAAGGTAACCGGCGCAGGAACAGAAACGCCACGTGTCACCTAGATGGAGCCCGACATAAAGTAGCAAAAATGCCCAGCAGAAAGCCGTGAGAGAGATCCACATGGAGAGCTCCGAGCAAAACTAAAGAACGAGGCGGACCCAACTTGGAAAAGTAGCCAGTGCGAGCCATGTGGCACACAGACGAAGATTGCCAAAAAGCGAAGAAAAGTCAAAGCAAAAAGCCTTGTGAGGTAACCACATGGCGAGCTCCGAGGACAGTGAGCATACAAAATTAAGGCGTAGCCACAAAGGAAAAGAAAATTGCCAAGGCTTAGGTAGTTTTTGTTGAACAGTTTGGCGACTCATAGGGGCTTTTCGCTCGCAGGAAGGAGAAGCCCAGAAACCTTTGACTTAGCAACATAAATGCTCACAACCTCGAGAGAGCGGCTTGCAGATTAGTCCATACTTCATCTATTGGTGCAGAGAGAGTTCGTAGATGCTCGTGAGCCAGTCTGAGATCGATGATTGCTTTGAAGGGCAATCCACCTGATACTTTTGTTTCCAATTCCAATTGGAAGAAAAGTTGTGCTAGTTGATGCACGATCGCCTCGATCTCCTCAACAGTCAGAGATTGATCAAAATTCTGGAAGATAGAAAGGTCTTGCTTCTTCTCTTTGATCATTTCAACAATATGCTCCACTCTTGCTACTGCCTGGTCCGCAATGAAAGGCGAAGGGAGGCCTCTCTGAGTCAAACGGGAAAACTTTGCCCGCATGTTGCTGGTAACTTGGTTTAACCGAGCTCTGTAATCTGCTACCTATTGAATGGCCTTGTGCATGGAGGTGAGGCTACTTGCACCTAAAGTTGTTTTCGTTCAGTCATTGATGCCCATGCCACTCAATGCTTCATCCGAAGCGGTATACAACTTACCCAATAAAATTCTAGCCTCCGAGACCTTATCAGAAGTTAACTTTTGAACCTGCTATATCGATTCACTCATTGTCCCATAGAGGCTAGCCGCTTGCACCATAAAATTCAAGGTGGGCTGAAAAGTAAGGCACAAAGCCTTCACCTTGTCCCAGTATGATGTGTGCAACTCTTTGGCAATTTCCAACGAGCTCATTCGGGGCGCAAGGGGTTGGATTTTTAGGGCAGCCAATTCTACCTCTTTGCTGCTTAAACCTGTCACTGCTTCTGCCACGATTTTATCTAATCGAACATCTGCTCCTTCAGGGTGAAAACCTCCTTTACCCTTTTTGTCAGGGTCAATTCGGCCAGCTTAGTCTTTTGGACCTCCAACTCCAAGTTGGCACTTATTTCAGCAATCTCGACAGTGGTGCTCTATCGGAGCTCTCTCATGCCCTCAATTAGCAGGTTAGACTTAGCTTGGAGTTCTTTCTTTTTTGCTTGGAGATTTTCTTCACTCGCTCAGAGTAGCTCAACCTGATTCTCAAGAGTCAGAATGACCTCCTCGCCCAAATTCTGCAACTCTTTGATTTTAATTTTGAAGGTACCCCTCTCCTTCTCCAACCAACCTATTTCGTTCTCTTTGGCATTGAATTTGTTTATCCAGATGTTGACCTTCCTTTTTAGCTCCGTAATCTGATCATCCTTCTTCTTCTCCTGCTGGCTGAGCTTGAGAAAATCAGTAGTCACTCTTTTTTGGGTCTCCTCCATCAGCTCAACTTTATCTTGTGGGCGAGCCTGCTGCAAGTCTAACCCGACAAAATTCACAAAATAGTCACTAGGTTGCATCTCGCCTATTGCCTTGATCACATTAGGAGTGATCTTCACAAACATCAAGGAATTCTGGCTCTCATTGAAATTGGTTTGCAAGTGGGGCTCCATCTGGCTGGTTGCATCCTTCGCTCTTCGCTTGTTGATCTGGTTGGCGTGGGTGCTTTTATTTGCATTGACCTGTGAGAAATATTCCTGGGCCGAGATACCCAGTCCGCTAGCGAATGGATACTCCTGAGGGACAACCAGCGGAAAAGATAATGTAGCTGATGCATCAGAGGTCTTGTTGGATCACATTATAATAGCTGGGGAGAATGGCGGGATGAATTGGCCACTCAGAGGGGATGAAAATGAGGTGACTGTGTAGGGGAAAATTGGAGATGCACCAACCGCAGGGCTGGGCCTTGGGGATAAAAAATTTTGGCCTACGAACCCGGTGCCGACACCAAATTGCATTTCGGGGCAAGGTATGGAAAGGGGAGGACATAGGAGGGAAAATGTGAGGAGCAAGATCGAAATGACCAGAAAATCCAGTGGCGGAGAGGGCTAGCGCGGATAAGATAGCAGGGGTAGATTGTGGTGAGACCAAAGACATAGAGGAGAGAGAAGAGGGAGGAAAATTTACTTGATGTTCTGGCAGAGCCACAGACGCCTTGACTGCTTCCTTTGTCAGTGGTTTCTCCTCCGCACCGTCTTCTTCGGTTCATTGTCGTTTCTCCTCTGGGAAATCATCGAGGTCGAGAATGACCCGTTTCTTTCCACTGGTGGTCCTTGTCCACTTTTTTTTTGATTTAGAGGAGGCGGCTGGCTTGGATGTTTGTGTGTGTGGCACTTCCTCCTGCACAAGTTGTTTACTAGCATTCTTCTCAAGTATTGGACTTTCGGCGATGGCAGGGGAATTATGAGTTACTTCCTCCTCAGATTCCACAATAGCCTCCTCTCTTCTATATTGTTGCATGGATGTTGAGCGGTTCAGAGAATTCTCAACATCTAGATGTTCATTTTCCCAAATATCATCAAACTTCTCATTGAGGGCAACTTCGTTATACAACTTGTCAGCTGCTAGAATCTCTTGCCGATATATCCAGAAAGCTTGCATCTTCTCAGGTGCCCAATTGAGCTTCTTTAATTGGGTGACTAGGGGGGGTTGATCATAAGCTTTGGGTTGACCCTCCCCATGATGTGATAAGAATTCAACCAGGGTGGTCGACCATCCACTGTAGGAAAATATTCAAGGCCTACATATCTACTTAAGTTTCCTTCCTCGGCATCCCGCCGGAGGTCCTAGAATGGTCGAGGCAAATGTGAGATTTTGTTGCCAATTCCCGACAAATTATTTTGCAGGATTGTAATTCTAGGGATCATTTATTAGTACCAGCCTGAGGTGACCCAACTTTGAAAGTAGAATCACTGAGGTATCAATTTGCGGGGTCCTCTTCTTAACCAACGACACCGAACCAAACATGATTGGCAACAACAAATAGGGGGTTAAGTGCTTTCCTCCCCAATAATCATCATCAAGGGTACATAGTTGTCTCATTGTCTTCAGGGCCAACACTCTATCAGAGAGGAAATGAGGAAGTCAGAAAGGCTCTCAGACGAAACCTGGCATGCGGAGCATGGCGAAATCTGTGCCAAAGAACCAATTATAGGGCGGAGTTAACTTCCCTAGCCATGACCTCTAGCAGGGTGATATGCGTTCGGTTATATTTATACCAGCCTTACCCAAAGCCCTTATAGCAAGGGCTATGAACACATCTAAGAACACATAATAATCAAAGGTTTTTGACATGACAGGGGTTCATGTCAAAACTAGCTTCCTTAAGCCACCCTCATCAAAAATAGATAGGAGCATGGATGTTGAAAAGTAATCCGGGTTTTGGTGCAAAATTAAGTAAGCCAGGAAAGACGAATACCTGAACTTCGATCCAACCCCAAATTCCTTTAGCTGCAGCCAAACGCCATCACTAATAACTTTTGCAAAATCAAAAAATGGGTCCTCATGATTCTTCTTTAGCATAAAGTAGAGGGACATTTGAAACTGATGAACGTCCCTGTTTGAGTCCAAACCACACACCATCGCCAGCATAGAAGCAGTAGATGAAGCCACACCTTTCAGAGCTTTCAAACTGAAAGGGAATTTGGGCAAGGTTGAACTACTCATTTGCTAAAGTTCGGAATGATAAAACTGTGGCCCCAACTATAGCTCTCCCCACTTTTGCAACATTCTTTCCATATCAAAATTGTCAACTTCCTTACCCAAAGGAAATGGGACGCACAACATATCTTGAATAGCCACGGGGCTAATGACTACCCGAAAATCCTTTCCACTGATAACCTCTGTGTTCGGGTCAAACCATGTCACGCATGTTGCTACAATCTCTGGGCAAGGGTGCACCAAGGGGACCATGTACTGTGCAAGCCCATAGTACCATAGCCGTTTGGAAAATTGGTATGTCGTATACTTCATTCTTTCACATGCAGCCTCCCAAAGGCTCTTAGGATTGCAAGACAACTCAGGGTCAAAGTCATTGTCCCAATCCTCCAAGACCACTGCCTGGTCTCTGTGAGGAACCACACTTAATAACTTTTGGTTCACTAGGTGAGTGAAAGGCTAGCTAGGCTTTGCAGGTATGCCTGGAGTGGCATAAGACTCTCTATTGTAAAGCTACACGTAGGGTGCATTCCTCATCTACTCACTTAGCCTTACTTGAGTTGAATTTTGCGTAGGGTTTTCTATAATTTCAGCCATTTTTGTATTCACAAGAGTCTTTGTGCAAATCTTTGGCAAATGACTTAGCTTCTCTAAAACCTTTTCCTCTTCTTGCAAATGCCCTACGTGCTTAATTCTTGGCAATTTTTACAATAAATATATTTCCCTGCATGCCATAACTTGCATTTTTGCTTTCTCAAGAAAGACGGTCGAAATAGGTACGTGCCAACCGTTTAGACTGAGTTGCTATTATGCGTTATCAGTTTTACTCATACGAAAAGATAGCTAACCAGTCGAACTGCTCAAACATTAATTGACAATCTTTCACGTGTGACAGAAGTGGATTCCTATCTCAAAAAATGAACCCAGGCAACCCTACGAGCATTTCCTTGTAGGTTATCTATATTGATTGACATTAATGCTCGTACGGGGCACATTGCCCAACAGAGCTTTTCTCTATAATTTCATCCGATTCGGATGAGATGGTGGTGCTTCGTATTATTGACAACTGACCGATCTGCGAACGATGTGGTAGCTCAGCTGAGCAAGTTGCAAGCTGATCCTACACCTCCCCGTCACCTCGCACGCTACGACGCTGAAAACCGAGGCGAAGCGACACACTTGGTATAGTTATCAATCATGATTTCTTCGGCAAGAAAACCTTATCCAATCTATAAATCAGCCCCTTGTTCAATATCACAAATCACAACATCGACTAACCTTTCAGCTTTCCAGCCTCCTACTGGATAGTAGTTTTTCATCTGTTAGTTAGAAAAGAAGAAATCATGGAAACACTAGTGAGGCTCACTTGTAGAAAGACCCAGGCTGCCTTTCTTGGCAAGATTACCTACAGGTGCCTAAAGTGTGTGACAGGTGCGAAAAACCTATTATACATGAAAGCCATCAAGTGGGTCCTTGGGAAGGACTGTGTGCATTATGAAAAGCAATATTGGGTGAACACCAGCATCTACTCCCACTTCATCGCCTCGCTACTGGACATCAGCATCTCCAAGCATAAGATTTTAAAACTAACAAAGCTGGTCTTCCCTCAACGCTACCTCAGAGGTCTGGAGTAGATTGTGCATGCAGCCCAATTGGGTCATGGGATTCCCTCAGTTCGAAACATTCACCTGTAGCAGCTACACAGAGGCATCATTCCAACCAGGCCTTTTCTTTTTGGGTTTGAGCTCGAAACCCATGAAGAGCATCGCGCCAAAGCTCGCGTAGGCTACCACTTCCTGATGCGCATACACTATCTTGAGCCATTCTCTAGTTTTCAGTGGTACGAATATTTCGAGAGAATGATATTTTCCAACCCTGCGCCGCCTTCCGCCATGATCTCCGGTCCTTCTCACTGATATCGTGAAGACAAAGATGGTTACAAATTTTGCTTCTTTTTCTTACAAGCCCCATGCTATAGTGCTCATATGTAAATGTTAACATAAGGTCTCCGGCCCCAATATATTGTAAATTTTTGACTCTGATGAATATAATCCAATATGCCCCTTTTTTGACCACCTAGTCCATTTATAACTTTTTTTCAATTGTTTGCACCATTGTTGCATTTTATTTCAATTCTTGTGCCGAGAGGATCCAAAACTTAAAATAGCGAAGAGTAATCACATATATACAAATATACAAAATTAACACATATGCAGAATTAATAGAATCTTTTAAGATGTATTTCATTATCTGGAATACTCAGGGCGTTGCCTTCCATATCTTCTAACTCAAAAGAGTTGAACTATTTACACTGATAGATCTTGAATGGCCCTTCCCAGAGACTGTCGAATTTGCTATGTTGTCCGGGCTTTGCTCCGCACTCATTAAATTTGAGGACCAAATCTCCATGTTGCAGTCCCTAGTCTAAAGCCTTCTTGTCAAACCATTTCTTTACCACCTGCTGGTGACTATTCATTGCTTCCAGGGCTTGTTCTCTCTTTTCTTGCACCTCGATCAATTCAAAAAATCGTACCTCCATCACCCCATTTTGTTCAATTTCCAGGGACTTGAGCAATTGCAGGGCGGAAAATTTTGTGGCGATGGGTAGCAATGCCTTTTTCTCGTACACCATCTTGTAAGGAGATGTTTTCAATATCTATTTGGGCATAATTCGGTCTGCCCATAGTGTTGTCCGGAGGTTCCTATGCCACTCCTTTTGATGTTCCGAGCCTATCCGTTTGATCAACCGGATGAGGTTTTTATTAGTAGACTCTACAAGGCCATTTCCCTAGGGATAGTAGTTAGAGGAGGTCTTCAAGAACACTCTATATTTTAGAGCGAAATAGCTCATTTTCGAGCCGAGAAAAGCTTTAGCATTGTCAGAAATAATTGTTTTAGGCGGGCCGAATCTGGCCACCAGTTCTTCTAGGAAATTAACAATCTCTGATTCAGTTGCATTTTTTAACGGCACTGCTTCTGCCCACCTGGTAAAATAGTCAGTTGATGTTAATATCCATTTATGTCCTACTGAAGAAAGAGGGTTAATCATCCCAATGAAGTCTAAACCCCATTGGGAAAAAGGTTCTTCTATCACTATGGGCCTTAAAGGCATAGCAGCATTTTGTCTATTTCCGACATAAAACTGGCATTCCTTACAAGACCTAATTAATGAAAATGCATCATTAAAAAGTGTTGGCCAAAAATAACCAGCACATATAATTTTAATTACCGTGGTTCTTGCAAAAAAATGTCCTCTGGTAGGGCTATTATGGTATTGATCTAATATCCTCTAAGCCTGTTCCTTATTTACGCATCTTAGCAAGATGCCATTGAAATTTCTTTTAAACAGGACACCCTCTAAAAGGACATAATTTCTATTTTGTAGGCGATAGAAATGTTTTTTAAAAGATGGGAGATCCATCGGATACCTTCATGTCTACATAAAATTTATCATGTCATCAAGCCAGTTGCTCTGAGAATTCTCTTCGTTTATTAGTACAGGCTCCAGAGCTCCAAGCTTTGTCACTGTTTCACTATTTCTAGTGATATATTCGCACAATCCTTTTCCCTTTACGGTCTTGATAGGTATGACTTCAATGTCGTATTCTAGGATCTTGGTGATCCAATTAGCTCTCTTTTGGGTGATTTCCCCCTCCATGATATATTTTCGCACACTGGGATGCGGTACACAAACAGTCACCTTATTATATGATATCAAATGCCATAATTTCTTAAGCCCTTTAACAATGGCGAAGGGCCTGTTTCTCTACAAAGTTCTACTTTACTTCATAATATTTCAAAGTTCATGAGTAGAAAGCAACAAGGGACTCCCTTGTATCTTCATCATCGTTCTGCATAAGCACTATGGCAATACTATTTCCACCACCAAAAACATACATAATAAAATCTTTTGACAGGTCTGGGTTAACCAACACTGGGGTGGAAGAAATAGCCTCTTTCATAAGCTTGAAAGCTTTTCTGGATTTCATCATCCATTTGAAAATATGATATTTCTTGAGCATTAAGGTAATAGGACAAACAATGCTTGCAAAATCTGCAATAAACCGGCTAATAAAGTTGACCTTACCTAGGAAAGATTGCACACCCTTTTTGTTAATAGGTAACGGAAGTCCCCGAATTGCATCAACTCTTTTTGGATCAATAGCAATGCCCTCTTTAAAAGATGACATATCCCAATAGCTTCCCTTGGGGAACTCCGAACATGCACTTCTTCAGGTTCAAAGAGATCCCGATTTCTTGGCATTTCTGGAAAACAAGCTCCAGATGATCAAAATGATCATCAATAGATTTTGAGAATACTGTTAAGTCATCCAGATAGATGAGTATAATATTGTGGATCAAATCTTTAAAAGAAATGTCCATAGCTCTCTGAAACGTGGCTCCGACATTTGAGAGCCTGAAAGGAATTTTAGCATATGCATACGTTCCTCACTTCATGGTGAACGTTGTTTTGTATTGGTCCTCTTCTTTTACCTGAATCTGGTTATAGCCCGAAAAACCATCTAGCATTGAGAACATTTTGGAGCCAGCTACAGTCTGTAGAATTACCTCCATTGAAGGCAAGGGGTAATGATCCTTTAAGGATGCTCTATTTAGGTCTCAAAAATCCACACATAGTCATATATCTCGATTTTTCTTCTGGACTGGCACTAGGTTTGACAGCCAGGTGCTATGTTTGATCGAAAACACTATCCGGGATGTGATCAACTTGTTCAGCTCCTGTGACATTAGGGATTCTATCTTTTGGTTCACAGGTCTTTGTTTTTGGCGAACTGGATTTGCTCCTTCTGTCAACTCAATTGTATGCTAGATGATCCTAGGATCGTACCTTTTAAGATCATCATATGACTAGGCAACTACACTAGGGTATTCCTTGCAGAAGTTTCTTAGTCTATCTTTATTCTCTTGTGACACTTCTTTTCCAACTTTGAGCTTCCTATATTCCCCGATATGCAAATTGGTATAATCACCTTTGTCATCCATGAGTTTCCTTTTATCTCTTGTTGCATCATCAGAATCGAACAGGATTTTTAGAGTGACTAGCCCCCTCGAGAGCTTGTTGGATTTCAACTGGATGATTTGATCTCCGTAAGCTTCGGCGATCTTCGGCTGCAGCTGATCGGCGAATTCTCCAGATGACTGGAGGAATGATGCAATATGAGCATCGCTATCAAATACCTACCAATCTTGATTGTTATCTAGGACAAGGGGTCTTACAATTACCTTCACCACATGTTTATTTTTTAGTAATTCGGTAGCGGGCTCGAACTAAGCCCCAATAGTTGCCATCCTGTCAGCTTCAGAATTCATTTCCCTTGGAATAGCTTGAATATTGAATGCCTCAAAGTTGTCGATCAAATCCCATACCTTATGTCGATAATATCGCATGCAGATATTTTTTGCGGCTGAAGTTCTATGGATTTGGTTAACCACCAGCTCAGAATCTCCGAAGACACTTACTTGTTTTGCACCCATTTGCTCCACAAGGCCTAATCCATGGATGAGACCTTCATATTTAGCTTCATTGTTTGAACACACAAACTGGAAGCGGTAAGACCTCAACATCTTTTCGTCAGTGGGGGATATCAAATAAATCCCCACTCTAGCTCCAACCCTACATCTGGCACCATCAAAGTATAACGTCCATATTTCTGAAGTTTCTTCATCCTCAGGCTTTTTAGTAACTTTGGGCATGATCTTCCCTTCTTCATGTATCACATAGGTTCCGAGGCCAGTTGCATGGTAATTACCGAAAGGATCTGCATCAATAAATTCCTTCAACAAATTTTTTTCATCTTCTATTCAGGAGCTAATGGCCTCCTCTTCTTCAAGAAATTCCACATTGGAGTTCTCTTCCTTTGTGATTGAAGTGTGTGCCACTTCAAAATTTAGCAGAGTTTCATCAGCAACATGTTCAGAATGCAGAGTTTCCGAAAAGAGTTTCATCTTAGCCCCATGCTTAGTTCTCAAAATTAAGTGTGACTAGTCTAGCACCAGATATCCTCCTACATTTGCAGTGAATTCGCAGGACAAATAGATCCCAAACAAGAGAGGGATATCGATGAGTATGGTATCCTGATTTATAGTGATACTAGGGTAGGCAAGCAAAGTCATGGGTAATCCCTTGATTATCTCGACAATATCAACCTTGTTTCCATCAAGCCACATAACTCCTTTATTCAGAGGCTCATATTTTAGACCCAAAGCGTTAGCTACTTGCTTTGGCATGACAGTGGTGCTAGCACCAAAATCGATCATATAGTTGTGTAGTAGCTTGTCACCTATAATCAGTGTTAGAAAGAAAGGCTTAGGTTTAGGCTTACTTTCCCTTTTGGACTCGAGCTTCTCCTCTGGTTGAATTGTTAGAACTTTATCCAAGTTTGGCTTGGATACGTCTTCTTTATTATTAGAGTGAATAGGAGTTTTCGCATCCTCTTCATTAGACAATGCCTTTTGTAGCAGCACCTTTTGCTATAGGATAGCCAGGACGTCCCACAGTGAAGCATTGGAAGATGACTTTTTTAGTTGCTCCACCACGTTGAATTGCGCTTTCGACATTTGAGTTGCGATTGTCTGCTCCTTGGGTCTTACAGCCGCCATTGGTTTCACGGTCAGTATATCTGGCAGTTTAGTAATAGCAGGAGTGACCGATGGAACCTTTTCCATCGGAGGTAGTGAACTCGAAGAGCTCAAAATAGTCATCTTTGACTGTGGTGGGATTGGCAGTAGGCCTGCCACCAGGCTAAGCATCGATTGTGATATAGCATTGGTAGGCGAAGCTGTAAATTTTCCAGTGAACCTATGCTTAGAGTGTGTATTGTAGTCAGATTGCACTTGGGGTACTTTATCAATAGGGATATCATTCAAAAACATTGACTCTTCGCCTTCCATCCAAGAAAAAAGAGCCTGGTCTAGAACAATGTACGACTCTTGCTGGATGGACATCCCCTACATCTGAGCGGCAAGGACTACATTGTCCATTTGCTGAGAGACATATGATGTGTGGCCTAAAATAGATGCACTGCCTTGGCTACGTTGATCTGTGATTTGTTGTTGCAAATTTCCCCTTGGACAATTTCACGGCATATGTGCATCATTGCAAGGAAAACACCGTGAATTAGCATCTTCAGCTAAATTGTCCTGTCCCACCACCAGCTCCTTGTCCGAACTAGGATGAAAAATCTACATTGGTAGGGTTACTGGGACCATCTAGTTACTTGGCTGAGCCGAGTTATTCCCACGTGACCTATCCTGCCACTAATTGGATTGGTATGGAGGTTTTTCGCCTTGGTAATTTTGGTATGCAGGCTTCTAATAGCTATATTGCTGTCGCTTCAAAGTAGTCAGTTCATTAGTCATAGCTCACATCTATTCTCTCATATTGTTCATCTCAGTAGTCATAGAGTTTGGCACAGGAGCTACCATGGGAGCTACCACTGAGGATGTGCTTGGAACACTTCCGAGATAGACGTACATAGACTGGGTGGAGCAGCAGACACACTGGTAGAAGGAACTTCGGCTTCTGGAGCATTGCACTCAGGGAACAATGGCATGATGGGTCTCGGCGCCAACTTTCCTGTAACAATCAAATTATTTTCTGTAGCGACAGCTAGGGCATAAGCATTAGGAAGAGTGTCTCCACTCAAAGCTTGCAACATCATAGAAATATCGACATTAATCAACTTCAAGTAGAACATAAATGCTAGATCCAAAGGTGGTCGATTGCCTACAGGCACTCTTTTCCAAGTCAAATGGAACCTCACATTGAAATCAGGTAGAGCTTCATGAGGGGCTCATTTTATATTTGCCAGTTGATGGTACAGTGAAGATTTGTCGCCAGCGTTTGAAAAGCACTCATAAAATGGGGTCCCGAGCTGGTCCCAAGTAGCAATACTACCAGCTTGTAAAGTCCTATACTATTTTAGTGCCTTTCCTTGGAAGGAGGAGGCCAGCAATTTGAGGGCTACATTTTCGTTCGATATGCCATGTACCAAAAATACGTTTGTTACATCTTGTAGGTGCTTCGTTGGCATCTTTGATTCATCCCCTGAATATTTAGGGATAGCTTTTAGAGCGAAAACAAGGATGGGGGCCCATACTGCAAGAGGCATAGGTGCTACTAATTGACTGTCGGAGTCCCAGGCTACGTAGTTTCTAGCAGCCATAGGTGCGGGTGGATTAGGTGATGTTAGAGAAGGAGGAGACAGAGGAGGTGAAGGGATGCCTCAGTGACCTCTCGGGTGCACAGAAACTAAAGGCAGTACAAGCTGGCCAGGGACTCTTGCAGTCTCTGACCTGGTTACAGGCCGATGGTTCATACACACTTATGAAAATCAGGTGAACGTGCTAGTTCACAGTCCCACCAGGCGTGCTAGAAAAAGAACTGTTGATGCAATATTTTGCATGTAGCAGCAGCCTTATGAGAAATTTAGCTATTGGGGGACATTATGCGCTAGCTAAATAACCTCCGAGATTTTACCGAAGCTGGCTCTTTGCTTAGTGGGTGAAGTAAAAGGTGAGGGAGATTGCAGAAATGTAAAATATACACTACAGGTGATTCGCCAAATTCTTTAGACAACTTTACCAGAGCACAGTGCATAACGCAAAGGCCCGAACCACTAAATTGTTGTTATTTAAGATAATTTTCTCAAAAGCACTTATCATGCAAAAATATCCTCCAATTTGTATAATGTAATCAAGCATAACTTTGTAATTAACACAGAAGAGTTGAAGAAAACATGATCTACATTTATTCCAGCTATGAAAAGTTACAGAAACTGAAGAACAGGCATTCATACAAAATAAAAAGAGAATAACACAGGTCAATAGTTCTAACAAATGCTTGAAAACAGAAAGGCTAAATTTATTTGGCACAGTCCGGAGTCTTTTAATTGAAAGCAACTATTACACGAGGCTTACTTCCCAATGCTTGGGAGTTTTTTATAAAATTAATCAACAATCTAATTAAAGAAAACAAGGCCCCATTTATTGGCCATCCCACCACCTGAAGATGCATCATGAAAGAGCAGACCACGTGTGGCGATCTTCGGCCTAGATCATCTCGAGCCACCACAGTAAACATCCATCGATCAGCAACATGCCAGCAAGGCCACGATACAAAATGGAAAACCATGCAGCAACAGGAGAGGACACGTGGCAATGGGAAGCACAAAAGATCCATCGACATTTCCAAGGTAACCGGCACAGGAACAAAAATGCCACGTGTCACCTAGACGGAGCCCAGCAAAAAGAAGCAAAAACGCCCAGCAGAAAGCCGCGAGAGAGATCCACGTGGAGACCTCTGAGAAAAAGTAAAGAATGAGGCGGGCCCAACTTGCAAAAGCAGCCAGTGCGAGCCACGCAGCATGTAGATGGAGATTGCCAAAAATCAAAGCGAAGTCAAAGAAAAAATCCTCGCGAGGCAACCACGTGGCGAGCTCTGAGGATAGTGAGCATACAAAATTAAGGCGTAGCCGCAAAGGAAAAGAAAATTTCCAAGGCTTAGGCAGTTTTTGTTGAACAGTCATTACAGGTGTTCAACATATGTGGAACTTTTGTGAGGCTGGACATGGAAAGGGGGAGCATGATGGTGTAGGAGCATGCGTGAAAAGAGCATTAGCATGAGAAGAGTTAAAGTATAAAGACAATGCAAATTTGACATATGCAAAATCAATCGTCGAGTGGTGTAATGCTTTGATGGGTCCAGGTAATGAAGGTACGTCTTCAGTTCATATATTTTTTTGGTTGATGGATGATACTAACATTGCACCATATGAAGACCGTTGTACACTAATAGGATTGAGTGAGGTACACTCTTTCCTTAGCTCAAATACAGGTTCATGGAGTATCGATACACGAAAGATGGCATGCTTTTGTTCTTCATGTACAATGCAAGACTGGAATGATTGTGAGTCAGGGGAGTGGGTTGACAAATGGTTCACAAGTTATCATAGCCCACTTCACACGTATCACCCTCCGATGGCATTGGAACTGACACAGATAGAATCATTGATTGACTTTGACCACATATCAGATCTAGTTCAACGAGGTGATATATCTACTTTCTTAGTTGTTGAAATTCCATATCATTAGATCTTACTTTGTACTGTATTCTTAATGTTGACAAATTTCAAGAGATTTTTTGCACATATCAATGTAGGGCATGTTTATGCATTTATTGCAGATGAAGACAATGAAGAGGGAACAAACTATTACTTGTGTCATTGTGTTGAGACCAAAAAGAAATTGGAGGCCCAAGTTATAGATGGAGAAAACATCGAATACCCTACAAGCTCAAGTGTGGTTACTGGAACATGGCTTAGAAGGTACCCACATTCAAGTGTTAAACATTGGCTATTTCAGGACTTTGACATGCATCGTAAGATTATTCATTACTCGAACCTTGTCGTGGCATCCAATGTTCATTTGACCAAATATGGGGGTAGACCTTTGAACAAGACGTTATGGAAGGTCCCTGAGTCTGACCATGAGGCAATACTTGACACAATAAAGAGTAGAGAAGACCCGGATGGTTCGTTGGATTAATTTTTAAGTATATGCACATTGGTTCGTATTAATTTATACCTGTATGCACATTAATTTGTTTGATGCCAATGCTATCGTCTTCTTTTACAGTGATTGGTGTCCCCTTGCAAAAAATGCAGATATATGAGCCATCCAAGATAATGTCAACCAGAAAAGCAATGCAACATCCTTATTTTGATGCCTGCATGCAACATCTGTAAGTGCCTTCCATCTATTTTTATTTCATTTCCATTTTCGATGATATTTCTTTTTCTCTTTTACTTTGCGTATTTGTAAGTAAACTACTAAGGGTTGATTGATCTTTTGTTGCAAAAAATGCTGATTTAAGAGCCATCAAAGAAAATCTCAGCCAAAAAAGCAACGCAACATACTTATTTTGATGATTTTGACAAATCTCAATTTTAATTTCAAGCCATTATAAGAGAGCATGTGAAGCTTAGCGAGGGAATCTCAAGTTACTCATTTGAAGTTAACCTCGTGATGAGCACCTATGATGTAGACATTTAAAGAGATTCTTGAATGTATGAGTGACATTGTAAAAGATCTAAGAGAACGAAGTGCCAAAGGCATTGTAATAAGATTTAATTACATAATGAGATATACTCAAATATTGTAAGGTTGAATTTCATGTTTGGTGTAGTAGCACCTTGTTCTGTAAATGCCTTGAGTAGGAAAATTTGCAAACTTTGAATTTTGAAATGTAAACAATGTGAAAAAGGTCATATAAAGGTCATGTAAACAATTTGTACACATTTTTCTGCAACTCGTGTGACCAAGCGGACTGTTCCAACACGTCCAAATAGGTATGTTTATGCTAGGCATGGTCTTTTTTTGCACCGAAACATGTAGAATCACTCTGAGCTATGTTCCACCAAATTGATCCCTTAAGGGTCCAAAGTGCAAAATGGCTGTAAACTTCAGCATGCTAGTACTCAGATACCGTGACTTTTAAAAACTTCTCATTTGATCTTACAGAAAGGTGTCAGGCCCCTCAAGAAAAACCTCTCTCGGTTTTGGCTATCTTGGAGTGGTTTTCTCGTGGTGGCGGATTTTCACTTGATGGAAAAAATGTCAAATTCAAGCAGTGCAAAGTTGCAAAGTGGTGCAACTTTTGCTCTGCAACTCGTGTGACTAAGTGGACTATTTCAACATGTCTGACTAGGTATTTTTACACTAGCATGGTCTTTTTTTGCATCGAAACATGTAGAATCGCTCCAAGCTATGTTCCACCGGATCGATCCCTTAAGGGTCCAAAGTACAAAATAGCTGCAAACTTCAGCATGCTAGTATTCAGATACCGTGATACTTAGAAACTTCTCATCTAATCCTACAAAAAGGTGTTGGGCCCCTCTAGAAAAACCTCTATCGGTTCTGGCTATCTTGGAGTGGTTTTCTCATGGTAGCGGATTTTCACTTGATGGAAAAATTGTCAAATTCAAGCAGTGCAAAGTTGCAAAGTGGTGCAACTTTTGCTCTGCAACTTGTGTGACCAAGCGGACTATTCCAACACATCTGAATAGGTATTTTTATGCTACGAATCATCCTCTTTTGCACTGAAACACGTGGAATCGCTCTGAGCTATGTTCCACCGAATCGATCCCTTAAGGGTCCAAAGTGCAAAATAGCTGCAAACTTCAGCATGCTATTACTTGGATACTGTGACACTTAGAAACTTCTCGTTTAATCCTACAGAAAGGCGTTGGACCCCTCTAGAAAAACCTCTCTCTATTTTGGCTATCTTGGAGTGGTTTTTTTGTGGCGATGGATTTTCACTTGATGGAAAACATGTCAAATTTAAGTTGTGCAAAGTTGCAAAGTGGTGCAATTTTCGCTCTGCAACTCATGTGACCAAGCGGACTATTCCAACATGTCTGAATAGGTATTTTTATGCTAGGCATGGTCCTTTTTCACACCGAAACATGTAGAATCGCTCTGAGCTATGTTCCACCGGATCAATCCCTTAAGGGTCCAAAGTGTAAAATAGCTGCAAACTTCAGCATGCTATTACTTAGATACCGTGATACTTAGAAACTTCTCATCTAATCTGACAGAAATTTGTTAGACCCCTCTAGAAAAACCTCTCTCTATTTTGGCTAGCTTGGAGTGGTTTTCTCGTGGTGGCGGATTTTCACTTGATGGAAAACGTGTCAAATTCAAGCAGTGCAAAGTTGCAAAGTGGTGCAACTTTCGCTCTGCAACTCGTGTGACCAAGCAGACTGTTCCAACATGTCTGAATAAGTACTTTTACACTAGGCATGGTCTTCTTTTGCACTGAAACACGTGAAATCGCTCTGAGCTATGTTCCACCGGATCGATCCCTTAAGGGTCCAAAGTGCAAAATAGCTGCAAACTTTAGCATGCTATTACTTGGATACCATGACATGTAGAAACTTCTTGTCTAATCCTACAAAAAGGTGTTAGACCCCTCTAAAAAAACCTCTCTCAATTTTGGCTATCTTGGAGTGGTTTTCTCGTGGCGGTGTATTTTCACTTGATGGAAAACGTGTCAAATTCAAGTTGTGCAAAGTTGCAAAGTGGTGCAACTTTCGCTCTGCAACTCATGTGACTAAGTGGAATATTACAACATGTCTAAATGTGTATTTTTACACTAGGCATGGTCCTCTTTCACACTGAAACACGTCGAATTGCTCCGAGCTATGTTCCACCAGATCGATCCCTTAAGGGTCCAAAGTGCAAAATAGCTGCAAACTTCACCATACTATTACTTGGATACCGTGAGACTTAGAAACTTCTCGTCTAATCCTACATAAAGGCATTGGACCCCTCTAGAAAAACCTCTCTCTATTTTGGCTATCTTGGAGTGGTTTTCTCGTGGCGGCAGATTTTCACTTGATGGAAAACGTGTCAAATTCAAGCTGTGCAAAGTTGCAAAGTGGTGCAACTTTTGCTCTGCAACTCATGTGACCAAGTGGATTGTTCCAACATGTCCGAATAGGTATTTTTACGCTAGGAATGGTCCTCTTTCACACCGAAGCACGTGGAATCACTCCAAGCTATGTTCCACCAGATCGATCCCTTAAGGGTCCAAAGTGCAAAATAGATGCAAACTTCAGCATGCTATTACTTGGATACCATGACACTTAGAAACTTCTCGTCTAATCCTATAGAAAGGTGTTGGGTCCCTCTAGAAAAACCTCTCTCTATTTTGGCTATCTTGGAGTGGTTTTCTCATGGCGGCGTATTTTCACTTGATGGAAAATGTGTCAAATTCGAGTTGTGCAAAGTTGCAAAGTGGTGCAACTTTCTTTCTGCAACTCGTGTGACCAAGCAGACTATTCCAACACATCTGAATAGGTATTTTTATGCTAGGCATGGTCCTCTTTCACACCGAAACACATGGAATCGCTCTGAGCTATGTTCCATCAGATCGATCCCTTAAGGGTCCAAAGTGCAAAATAGCTGTAAACTTCAGCATGCTATTACTTAGATACCGTGACACTTAGAAACTTCTCGTCTAATTCTATAGAAAGATGTTGGACCCCTCTAGAAAAACCTCTCTCGATTTTTGATATTTTGAAGTGATTTTCTCATGGCGGCGGATTTTCACTTGATGGAAAACGTGTCAAATTTAAGTTGTGCAAAGTTGCAAAGTGGTGCAACTTTTTCTCTACAACTCGTGTGACCAAGTGGACTATTCCAACACATCTGAATAGGTATCTTTACACTAGGCATGGTCCTCTTTCACACCGAAACATGTGGAATCGCTCTAAGCTATGTTCCACCAGATCGATCCCTTACGGGTCCAAAATGCAAAATGGTTGCAAACTTGAGCATGCTATTACTCAGATGTCGTGACGCTTAGAAACTTCTTGTCTAATCCTTTAGGATCATGTTGATCCTATCTTAAAAAATCTCTCTCGGTTTTGGCTATCTCGGAGTGGTTTTCCAGTGGTGGCGGATTTTCACTTGATGGAAAAAATATCAAATGCAAGCAATGCAAAGTTGCAAAGTGGTACAACTTTCGTTCTGCAACTTGTATGACCAAGTGGACTGTTCCAACATGTCCAAATAGGTATGTTTATGCTAGGCATGGTCCTCTTTTGCACTGAAACATGTGGAATCGCTCGGAGCTATGTTCCACCGAATCGATCCCTTAGGTTGGAGGAGTCTTAAGTTGCAAATTTGTAAGTTGCTTAAAGCAACAAATTTGAAATGATATTGAATGGCCCACTTAGCACTCATTGCATCTAAGTGATGCTCATAGAGGTGATGCACTAGGCCTTCCCAGGAGATCACCCATTCTAGTATACTCCAGCTCAAGCGCTTAACCACGAAGTTTTTTCCCCAAGAAGGCACAATGGAAAAGGCAAAATTCAGTGTACTTTTGATGAGTGGAACGAAATTCCTAAGAGACATGAAGGAGGAAGGAGGATTTTTTTATGCAATCATGTTGAAGCCAAAGGAGGAGGAGTCACCTAGTTGGCTACCTATGATAGCAGAGGTGAAGCAACTATTGGATCAGTTAAGGGATATCATTTGTGAAGGCACACCAGCTACACTACCACCTAAGAGGGCAATCAGTCATCAAATTGACTTTGTACCAGGAGCAAAATTTCCTAACAAGGCTGCATACAAAATGATACCAGAGCAGAACAAGGAGATAGCAAGGCAAGTTCAAGAACTTTTGGACCAAGGGTTGATGAGGAAAATCATAAGCCCATGTGTTGTTCTAGTGGTGTTGGCACCTAAGAAGGGAGATAAGTGGAGAATGTGTACTGATTCTAGGGCCATAAATAGGATAACCATTAGATATAAATTTCCTATTCCTAGGATAGAAGACTTAATGGACTATTTAGGGGGTGCTAAGTACTACTCCAAGATTGATTTGAAAAGTGGCTACTATCAGATTAGGATGAAAGAGAGAGATGAATGGAAGTCATCTTTTAAAACCAAAGAGGGGTTATATGAGTGGTTAGTAATGCCATTCGGACTTACAAATGCACCTAGCACTTTTATGAGGGTGATGAATGAGGTCTTGAAGGAATTTATAGGAGTCTTTGTGGTAGTCTACTTAGATGATATCCTCATCTTTAGCAAAACAAAAGAAGAACATATGAAGCACCTAGAACTTGTGTTGAAGAAACTTCACGAGGAGAAGCTCACCATAAATCTTGATAAATAGGGTACTTGATAACTTGTTGAGGTGTCTAACTAAGGAGTATGGAGAAGGATGGGAACAAGTCATTTCACAGGAAGAATTTTCCTACAATGATAGCACAAATAGTTCTACTGGTAAGAGCCCATTTGAAATTGTATATGGGTTACATCCAAGGGGTGTACTTGAGCTAAGAGACCTAAAAGGTTATGAAGGAATTAGTGGACATGCTGATGATTTTTCTTAGTCAATGAGAGAGGTTCATGAGTAGGTAAAGAAGACATTAATGGAGGCTAACCAGAAGTTGAAGGCTAAAAGAGATGAAGGGAAGAGAGATCTACAATTTGAAATAGGTGATTTGGTGATGGTATACTTGAGAAAGGCAAGACTACAGAAAGGCATACCAAGTAAGCTGCAGATGAAAAGGATAGGGCCATGTAAAGTATTGGCTAAGTATGGATCCAATGCATACAAGATGGAGTTACCCAAGGAGATGTCCATTTCGCCTATCTTCAATGTGAAGGACTTGGTGAAGTATAAAAGACTAGAAATGGATGAGGAACAGTATAGTGCTGAGGTGAGTAAGGATGTGGATGAACTCAAGGTACCTGATCAAATCAAACCACAAGTGGACAAGATTCTAGACTCAAGGGTGAAAAAGAAGACTAGGCACAAGACATACATGGAGCACCTAGTGAAGTGGAGACATCAACCAAAGTTAGAGGCTACTTGGATAGCATAAAGTGACTTTAAGAAGCATGGAATTAGTGAGGAGCTCTTGACACCACAGGTTCCTTAACTTCTTTGTTGCAGGGGGGAGAATGGTGCAGGAGCACCTTAATGTCTTTTGGAGAGATCTTTGCAATTTTGGCTTGTAGGTGGTTCTAGCCAACACCACGGGAATAAGGACTATGATGTAAAGTCCCAAGAGTGTTTTTGATGAGTGAATTGGAAATAGGTTTGTTAGGAGATTGCGGTTTGGATAAGTCTTGGACACTGTGAGCATTTTGAGCAATGTTGCCTTGGCTATTTGTCCTAAAAGTTGGAAAATGGCATTAATGATGCTCTAAGCCCGACCCAAGGTTCCTAGCACATGGGAGAAAGGTATATAAGGTCATAAAAACCCTAATACCTGGGTTGGAGGATTTTTTTCATGAATTGAGACTTGGAGAGTACATTTTTGTGATTGGAAGAGAGCAAGTTTTCATTGAATTTCTATGTTTGAGCCTTCATCCAGTCAAGAATGGATTGAAAGGACTTATATGATGCTTTGATTCTTCCATTTGTGTCACTTAATTACCTTGTGTAGCATTAGATTAGTCATCTAGACTGACTGGTTATCTTTTTGCAATTTTTTGGTGTTCTTGGTCTCATTGCCGGTTCAGGCCAGTTTTTTGCATAATGAGTCCCACTTGAATTCCATGGCTTTCCTCTCATGGCCACTTGGAATCAAGTTGGAGACTGTGTAAATAGTGTATATATAGGTTTTGGGGTCTTGTTTTGCAGGGAAGGTGATGAAATCATCAAGCACTAGGCGAGTGCAAGTGGATTCTGGCTAGTAGCTTGCAAAGGACAGTAGCAAGGAGAGTTGCTAAATGGATTGGTTTGTGCCAATCAAGAGTATGGGAGTATAGGAACATGTATCTCAGTCATGTGTGTGCCAGGAGGAGAGTTGAGGAGGTCATTGAATCCCTCAAAGAAGGAAAAAGAGCCAAAAACCCTAGGAACCCTTGAAAATAGGGGGTTTGAGGACAATCATATGTATAGACACTTGTAGGACCTAAGGCCTAGTAAATCTTGGAGCCCTAATGGTAAAAATAAAGAATCTATAAAAAAATTTGGGGGTTGTTAAGACTGTTTGTGAGAAAAGTCAAGAAAACGGGTTCTAGGAAGCCAAATTGGGGCAGAAGGCTACAAGGCCTAAAATTGAGTTTTTCAAGAAAGCGATTGGTAAAAGGTGAAAGAATCTAATAAGATGGATCAGTGAGGAGAAAAATCAAAAAAGGGACAACTAGGATACCCTTCCCTAGCCCTAGAGTGGTTAGGACACTTTGGGTCAATGTGGAGCCCAAGGAAGCTTAGTGGTGGATTGGGAGTGATGGAGAAGAATTTGAAACTGGTGGAGAGTCTTGCATGGTGAGAGGAGTTTAGGAGTGATCCCTAAGTAGGGTAGAGATGAATACCCTAGGAAGACTAGAGAATAGGTCTTGGGAAGAGCAAGAGTGCTCTTGAGGGATAGGACTCCCCATCACTTTAGCTCATGAAGGTCATGAGACAACCATTAATGGGGAGTGGATACATGAAGAACTGATGGAAAATGATAATGGCTTCAGACCTGCTATAAAGGAAAAAAAAATTGTTTCAATGATGCAAGAGGTTTTTGGTTTCACTACCAAAATGAGCCTACAAAGAATGCATGTGAAACTCCTTTTGACCTTGAGGGTGTACTTACTCCATCTCAAGGATCATGCATTAAGGATGACATAGATCAATGCTAGGGCTAACCAATTAATAATTATACATGTGAATAAGTCAAACATGTACATGCCAATAAGGGAAGTACAAGTACTCAAAAACATGTAAGCCTCAAAAAGTATACACACGAATACATAGTATACACAAATTAAAACAAAGTATATGCACGGATACAAGGTATATGCATGAAAACATGTAAGCCACAAAGTATACACTTGAATGCACATAAGTCACAAAGTATACACATAAGTTGTAAATTATACACTTGAATACATGTAACTCATATCTATTGAACCATCAATTTAGAATGCAAATATGGATAGGCATCGATAAAAGATATTTGTATTAACCAAATAGCCATGTAGGCATACATAAATATATGTCAATATAAGTATGAAATATATGTACAAAATAGCCATGTAGGCTTACGAGAATGCCATCTAGGCATACAATGTCAAATATGTCCAATAAAAAATATGTACAAAACTGCCATGCAAGCATACAACAAAGGACTTTGGAATCAAAAGTCATTGCTCTCCATGCGCAGGAAATAAAATCTTTCCCTTTCCTTTTCGCTCGGATGGTGATAGGTCTGTCACTCATTTTTTTTGTGCTTGTGGAGTGCTATTGCTACTCCTCCTAGGGTTTAGTTCATGGTGAAGTTTTAACTGTTACAATAAGAAGTAAAGACATGAATATATAGAAATTACATTATAAAAAATGATATATTTGACAAAATAATCACTTACAGCCATCTCACGATCTCTCTCCATGAGGGAAATATCCTCATGCCCATGCTCAGGCATGCTCAAGCCCTTTATAAACCATACAAATAGACAAAAACTACGTGAATCAATAATGGTTTGATTTCTCACTAACTAACATCTATAACAACAAATGTAAATTAAAATTTACTAATTTTCCTCATACCTCTTCTGCCAGAGCCATCGTTGATTGTATAGCAGATGTCACACCAATATCCATTTCGCTCATCACATTTGGAGGTGTATCGTCTCGCAACAACTGAAAATAAAATAACAAATTATTCAACATAATCAACGATGTGCATGTATAAACTACACAAATCTATTAAGTACTTGATTCATTAGTTAAAATCTTTATTCTATTACCTGCATGAAGGTTTGAGTAAATCCACTGCCACTGGGAAGTGTTCCATCAAAACCTCCAATATTAGTCTATTCAACATCCAATATTGCATATTAAATTACCATTCGTAAAACAATGCCATTAATATGCAATAAACTTATAATTGTTTACTAGTTACATACCCTAGTGATAGGTTTATTGCAAAAATAGGTTGGTGGGGGGCCAGTGTATCCAGTCTCAACATTGTGACCCTGCAATTTTATTAAAATCATAAAACATTTTTAGTTAATCTTTCATTTTAGAATCGAAATTTAATAAATTAAATTCAATGAACACATGCACTAACTTTTACCTGACTATCAATGCCATATGCCTCATGCAAAATGTCAAATGCCCTCTCCATTTCCATAGCTATAGATGGATCCTATGTACCAGTCTCCTGAGGGTCGGTGGGGTCATGTGAACAAGTAGCCCCGCAAGATTGACACACATGTGTTCGAAGACCACCACTAGAAGACTCCCCTGGATGGCGCTGTAGAATAGGGCTAGTATGATGGATGACACTCTGGGTCAAAGTGTTGATTGCCTACAATGTCTCTATGTCAACACTTTCCTTCACGACGGAAGGCATAACAATGTGCTCATGAGGTGGCCTAACGAGAGCTCATCTACCTTGCCACGTAGGATCCGGCTATGCACCAGGTCTATCTTGAGCTAACCCCCCACCTCTTCCCTTGAAATCCCTCATATCAAAATAATTTGGGATTTTTTTCAATATGAACTCACTGTATAGTTTCCTAAGGAAATATTGCGGGACCTCGCAATTGTTGCATGGTGGGTAATCGAAGACCATGTACCACCTATCATAAAACCGCTCCTTCATTTGTTGGTGGTGGTACCAATGGATAGGAAACCTCTTCGCATTGAGGGTAAGATTTTCATTTGTGCGTGGGTCGTTGAATAATGAGCACAAATCACCTTTTGTTATTTTTAAATCTTTCACATCCTTGTATGATAGTTTATTTGCATAGTACTCCCTAGCCGCCTACCTCCTATCTTCCCATCCAGTTATTTGTTTTCTAATTGAATCTATGTTTGTTAACATATCTTTCAATGAATTTTCTAGGGTCATTCTTTCTTTGGTTGAACCATTTGGATCACTCAACCTATTGATCAAATCCTTAATTTGTTTTTTGTTGTTCTCAATTTCACTCATTAAATTTTGTTGAGTGCCAGGAGGGGGTTGAGTGATTGGTGGAGGAGGTTGATGTTGTGGTTGATTTTGATCTTGAGGATTTGGTTGGTCCTCCTATTGAGGATTTTGAGGGTTTGCAGGTTGATTTGCATCTCCTAAAAACTCAAACAAATAGATATCAAATTCAACCTAAAACTAACAAATTCAAAACAAAAAGCATAGAATCCTTACCTCTTACAAATCCTCATCGTCATGGCACCATTGTTGCAAAGAAATTTGGATTCTTAGTGAATAAATTCTTCTCCTAGAACGTGAGCATGATATTTTGGGGTTTTTGGCTGCGGGTGCAGCAAAAAAACTAGTTGAAATGCAAATGAGAGATTTGCATTTTTTTTTTGCTTTTAACAGTCGATAATGCAAGTGCCTTATAATACGCTCACGTTATGGCTTTGTAGTTGTAGCTGCTGAGACCTTGCCTAGGTTTAACGGAAGACATAACGCGAGCGCGTTATAACGCGCTCGCGTTATGGTTTTAAACTTTTTTTTTTTTAGGGTGTCCACGGAATTGCTACCCATTTCCATGCTCCTGCCCATCAAGAGCTGTGGGATGTGGTATCTAGTAAAAAACCATCAGAAACCTCACATATTGACTAGGATGCAATGGACCAAAAACCCAAGGGTCTGATCAGATTGTTCTTGGTCGACTCTATTCTCTTAAATGTCCATGAAGAGAAGACTACAAAACTTCTTTGGAAAAAGTTTAGTGACATTTATCAAGGGAAATACTTGGTACTCTTTGAAGATGGAGAAAGGAGCGTCCACTACAGATCATTTGAATGTATTTAACATGATCATTGCTTAGTTGGGGTCTATTGGTGTGAAGATAGATGATGAGGATAGTTGCATGCTATTGTTGTGCTACTTGTTTGGTACATGGGATCACTTGATAATGGCTATTGGGAGTAAAACAATCATTTTCAAGATGGAAGATGTGGTTGTTGCACTACTAACAAAAGCAACTCGAAGGAAGTCTTCTAAGATGGCCAAGGAGGCCCTTTTTGTTCAAGGCAGATCAAAGGAGAAAGGAAAGAAGAAGGACAAGAAGTATAAATCCAAGTCAAAGGGGAGATCAAAGTATCCTAGTAAGAATTCCAAGGTGAAATTTTGGAACTATGGGAAATCTAGACATATCTGAAAAGATTGCAAAGAAGAGAAGAAAAAGAAAAAGAAAAAGAAATCTTGTGATAATGAATCTTCTTAGTATGATTCAGATGCATTCATAGAAACCTTTGCAACACATGCATTGTAAGATGTGTGGTTAATTGACTCAAGTGTGTCTTTTCACATGACCTCTCATAGGGGTTGGTTTTCAAAATATGAAGAGTATGTTGGTGGAAAGGTGTATCTGGATGATGATTCTCACCTACAAATTGTTGGTTGTGGAAGAGTTAAAAAAAAATTTCCTGATGGAAGGATAAAGGGAATTGATGGTGTGATGCATATCCCCAGTTTGGCATGAAATTTACTTTTGTAAGTAATTTGAATGATTTGGGTGTGCGGGTATCTTTCTCGAATGACATTTGTAATATGACTAGATGTTTTATGGTGCTTGCTAAGGGTGCAAACATTGGCACTCTGTATAAGTTAGATGCTTGAATGGTTTAGTGCAATAGTAATTTTGTGAAGTTTGGGAAAAGGGCTTCTTCATCTAATCAAGTAGAGGAGGAAATTATTATTGAGGGTGATAATTCTTTAGAGGTGAAACTCCCAAAGGAGAAGACAATGTTGTGGCACTAGAGGCTTGGCCACATTGGTGAAAAAGGTTTATAAAATCTTGGTTGATGGGCTTGATGATTGTAATCTCGAGTTCATTTTTTGCAAAAAATGTATATATGGAAAATAACACTGTGTTTCTTTTTATTCCAGTTCTCATAAATCTTTTGGACTTCTACATTATATCCATGTTGATGTGTTTGGTCTAGTTAATGTTCCTTCATTATCAAAATTTGTGTATTCTGTCTCGTTCATATATAATTATTCAAGAAGGACATTTTTATATTTTCTCAAAAGTAAAAATAAAGTATTTAGTCTATTTAAGGAGTTTAAAACCTTGATAGAATATTAGAGTGGTAGTAAATTATAGTTTTTTAGGATGGATAATAGTGGTGAGTCTTATTCTGCAGATTTCAATAGGTTCTAGAAGGACCATGGGATCAAGAGACATAAAAAAACTCCCTACACTCCACAAAAAAATGGAGTTGCAGAGAGGATGAATAGAATGCTGATAGAGAGGGCAAGGAGTATGATGAGTGGTGCTAGTCTTGAACTGAAGTTTTGGGCTGAGGTTGTAGCCACTACATGTTATCTAATTAATAGATCTCCTACTTTGACACTCATTGATAATACACCTATGGAAGCGTGATCTAGTAAGAAGCCCTTGTTGAGACATTTTAGATTCTTTGGTTCTGAGGCATATTCTTATGTGCCTTGTGAAAAGAGATCTAAATTGGAGAACAAGGTACTAAAGTGTATCTTCATTAGTTATGGCATCGATGTGAAGGGGTACAAGATTTGGAACCCACTTACATAGAAGGTGCTCTATAGTAGAATCGTGATCTTCTGTGAGCTGAAACCTTCCACAGTCGACCTACAACCAGAGATGAAATAAAAAAGAAAGGAGGTAGTTGAAGTTTCTCTTACACCTAATAAAAATGAACTGCGTACTCTTGGTGAACCTATTAATGAGGAAATCTCAAGTATCTCTTAACGTTCTAAACAAGATGAAGAACTTCAGCCTCAGCTTGTGAGGAGGTCTATGTGTGCTAAGTGGAAACTTGAAAGTTTTGGATATTCTATGTTAGATTCTAGTTGTTCCTATGCTTTGATTGCTAACATTGATGAACCTAGGACTGCTAGAGAGGCTATGGGTATGTCTGATGTAGATTCCTAGTTAGGAGCCATGAACAAAGAAATGACATCATTGAAAAATAATAATACATGGGAGTTGGTATCTTTTCTTGAACGAAAAAAGCTTGTTGGATGTAAACAGTTGTGCAAGAAGAAGATTGGTCTTGATGGTGGTGTTGAGAAGCATAAAGAAAGGTTGATCATGAAAGGGTATTCTCAGGTGGAGGGTGTTGGATGTTGTGGTTGTAATTGATGTCAACACTATTAGCATTAATGGATTGAAGGTTGTATATGTCAAGGATATTGAGAAAATTGTAATAAATATATTGCAGGTAGCCAATGAAGCTGAGAAGGTTAGAGTCATGAATTTTTTTGTACCTTGATGGTCAAAAGGCGCACATTAAAAGGTTTTTTTATGAGCCTATCTAGTATGTTGTCTGAAAGTTTCAGAGGTGCATCAAGAATTGAGGAAGTTATGAAGTTTTGTGTTCCTACAGTTATTCAGTTACTGTTGTAGGTGTTTCTAGAAGATGAGATTGCAATTATGGTGAAGTGAGTTGTTCAGTGATGTTTCTAGATCATTCTCTATCAGTGTGGTACATCTACATTGATTGGCATATTCGTGATCGAATATTTTTCCTTGTGTGTTCGATTTTTCATGTTCTTGGTCGACATGTTGGTGGTAGCGTGTTGCGGATCCTTATGGATTAATCTTGTATTGTTTGGCATGTTCAGGGATGTTGATTTAGGTCCTCACTATATTTCGACTAACTTAGGTTGGTGCACATTAATATTTTTTCATGTATTGAGGCCAACACTTGTAATTTATTCTTTATTTGTGGCCGACATAGTTGTTGATGTAAATCCAAGTAGCGGATATATAAGAGCGATTTTCTCTTCATTGTAAGTTTTTGTATGTGTGTGTGTGGTGTGTGAGCATGAAGTGTATATGTGAAATGTGTGAATAGATATCATATCATCCGAATACAGAGGAGAGTATGAAGAAGTTTTAGCGAAATGTGAAGAAGTGTTTATGTGCCTAACCAAAATTGTAATCAAGCTTTTGTAGAAGCTAATTTCTCAGTTCAACCTCATCAAATGGATTTAATTTGATTTTTTTATGTAAGGTAGTGATCCTTCCCTTTGAGTAGTGAGCTCTAGGCAGTGTGCCTAAATGAATGTGCATTCCCTATTCATTTATTTCATTATACTTCTAACAGGGTATAATCTTGTGGACTAACATCCACCATGGTTTTTCCCCTAACAAGGTTTCCACGTATAAAATTTTGGTGTTCATGTGTCTCTAATGTGTTGTTGATTTATGCTTGCACTGTTAATTATCATATCTATGATTAAAGGTTGTTTAAGGTTGAATAAGTTTAATTTTTGTAACAACTAATTCACCCCCCCCCCCCTCTTAGTTGTCTATCCTTATTTTTCCAACAATTGGTATCAGAGCTAGTTCCTCTGAAGAAGTTTAATAGCTTGAGGTGATCTGAGATGGCATCATACAAGAAGGATAGTCCTATATTCGATGGTACAAACTACTCTATGGAAATTCAAAATGGAGTTTCATTTGAAGTGCATTGGTGAGCCTTTCTGGAAGATTACAAATAATTCATATACTATTCCTCAAAATGGTCCCTCTACTGCTGATGAGATCAAAGAAGCAAAAACTAATACCAGGGCTATAGAAGCATTGCTAAGTGCTTTGACAGATTCAAAGATGACAAATGTAATAGGTTGGAAGACTGCACATGAGATATGGATAAAGTTGGAAACATTGTATGAAGGAGATTCACTAGTGAAAGTTGCTAAGATACAAAGTCTAAAAGGCAAGTGGGAGAACATGAAGATGAGTGAAGATGAAAACATTTTTTCTTTCTCACAAAAAATAAATGAATTAGTGATGGACATTAGATGTGTTGATGGAACCTTGGAAGAAGATGAGATTGTGGCTAAAATACTTAGATTTGTGCCTACTTCTTACAAAACAAAATCTCATGCTATTGAAGAGCTCGGGATAGTAACAAATGTGACAAGAGACATGTTGATTGGAAAACTTGCTGCCTTTGAGTTGAGTGAATTTGGTGAATCTTCTCCTAAGATAGAGTCTTCATTCAAATCTACTGTATCCAGAAAAATCCAACAAAGATATGATCTAGGAGAGAGTTCTAGAAAGACATTCAAGTATGAAGAAGAGATGAAACTAATTGAAGATGAAGAAAGAGAGTTAGAAGAATTGGAAGCATTGATTGTGAAAAGAGAATCTAGAGGACAAGGTAAGTACAAAGGAAAGTTGCCTATTAAATGTTTATCTTGCAGTAAGATAGGTCATTTTGCATCAAGATGTCCTGAAAGAGTCTCTAAGTATAAACCTGATAAGACTAGATTTCAAAAGAAATGTTATTATGCTGAAGAAGGAGTTACTGATGTTGAATTTGATAAAGAAATTGGAAATGAAGATGAATGGTTATTCATTGTGTAGACACGTAAAATATGCATGCACCTGGTTCCGATCCTACTAACATCGTTTCATCTTGAATCATACTCTCAGCTTATCAACACCTTTCATCCCTTAATTAAATAAATCATTATTTATTTAATTAGGTCTTTCTCCTTTGGTGATTAAATTAATCAAATTAATTTAATTAATCATCTTTCTCTGTTCATTTAAATAATTCATTTTATTTAAATTAAATCTCTAAACTTATTAAATTGAATAAATTAAAACATTATTTAATTTAATCTAACATATCCCTCCTTAGTTAAATAAATCAAAATCATTTATTTAATTAATCATTTCCTCTCAATTTGATTTAAATCAATTCATAAATTTAAGTCTAAATTGTCACATCATCTAATTCTTAATTAAATTAATCAAAACATGATTATGTTAATCCCTCTCATTAAAATCCTCTAGAGAATGCAAGTTGCACAAATAAATCAATTTAATTGATTTATTAATTCATCTATTTTCCCTCACATGGCATAAAAGGAGAATATTCCCTCAATTTGAATTCAAATTCAAATGGGCTTGGTCCTTCCAACAAGGCATTCAATGCCTCTTACATGTCCTTGTGCATTGAGCCAAGTGACATTACCTCCATTCTTCTCTCCCCCCAACATGTCACATTCAAAATTCAAATTTGAACCTAATGGAATTTATCATGCACATTGACCAAAATGTGCTCATTCCTCAACCATTCACATCTTGACAAGTGGCACTTGGCCATTGGATGTTGAACGATCCCACATTGCTCAATTTCACTCTTTTCTTCCATCTTGGAAATCTATAAATGGGAGACTCTTCCTTTCATTGAAACATCCACAATTTGAGTAGACTTACTATACTCAACTTCATCCTCATCCACAATCATATGCAAAATTAATCTCTTCACATTGAGAGAAAATTTGGCCCATTGCACTCAATCATTCACCATTTTCATAAATTATAACAAGGTTATGCTCAAATCTCTTTGGAGATTTGACCATTGTTCAATAAATCTACATTGCAACTTAGGAATTGGGAAAGGGCCAATTGCAACACTTCATTGGCACCAATTCCCACATGGGATCACTAATCTATTGGCTTAATTAGGATTTAATTTGATTTATTGTTTGTGTTCTTCATCATTTTTCCTAATTTAAGTTTGAATAGATGGATTTCATGGGGAATCTCTCATACTTGTTTGCATGCATTTGATTTAACAAACTAATGTGTCTTGTTTCTCTTGTGCATTTGTAGGTTTAGGGGTTCACACATTGCTATCAAGGAAAATGGTCTGGTGTCCACTGAATCAACTAGTAATTAGAATATTGGGAAAGCTCTTGCAGCCAGGATTGATGAGAATGATGAGTGGTTAATTGACAACGGATGCTCACATCATATTACTGGTGATAAAATTAAGTTTCTAAGCTTGGAAAATTATGACAGTGGTGTTGTAAGATTTGGAGATAACAATGATGGTGTGATTTGTGGCAGAGGCACTATTTCTCTTGGTGGAAAATGCAATACTAATGATATTCTTTATGTTGAAGGATTGAAGCACAATTTGTTGAGTGTTGGGTAGATGGTTGACAAAGGTTACAATCTTCAGTTCAAAGATGGTAAATGCAAGATATTGGGAAGCTCAGGAAATTTGACTGCTTTAGGTACAAAGACAAGAGGTAATATTTTTCATTTAAATGCTGCTAGTGAAAGTTGTCTTATTTCTCAAGTTGATGTAAGATGGTTATGGCATAGAAGGCTGTCTCATGTAAATTTTGATAACATTGTCAAAATAAGCTCCACACAAACAGTCGGAGATCTACCTAGGTTAGTGAAGCCTACTAACACTATATGCAAGTAATGTCAAATGGGAAAGCAGACAAGAATTTCATTTCAAAGAAAACAAAATAATTCCAATGGAGTACTAGATTTGGTACATACTGATCTATGTGGTCCATCCAGAATTAGAAGTCTACAAGGAGAAAGGTACTTTATGTTTCTTATTGATGATTATTCTAGAATGGTATGGGTTGCCTTCTTAAGAGAAAAACATGAGGCAT
Organism: Sequoiadendron giganteum; assembly: GCA_007115665.2. Classification (NCBI taxonomy): domain Eukaryota; kingdom Viridiplantae; phylum Streptophyta; class Pinopsida; order Cupressales; family Cupressaceae; genus Sequoiadendron; species Sequoiadendron giganteum. The sequence goes on along the minus strand of CM021108.1, from coordinate 260,353,960 downwards.
TAGAGAAATTCAAAAGTTTCAAAGCTTTGGCAGAAACTGAGACAGATTTAAAGATCAAATGTTTAAGATTAGATAGAGGTGGTGAATTCACTTCCCGGGAGTTCGATTCATTCTGTGAAGAACATGGAATAAAAGGATAGTTATCTTCTCCCCAAAAGTTCTTGAGAAAAAAAGCAAAATAATTTTAGATGCTTCCAAAACTATGATGTTGGAAGGTAATGTTCCTCATTTCTACTAGAGAGAATCTTTAAGCACTACTGTGTATACTATCAACTGAGTGAATGTCAATGGTAATTCGGGTAAGACTCCTTTTGAGCTATGGTTTGGTTATAAACCTATTGTTAAATATTTCAAAATATTTGGAAGTAGATGTTATATCAAAAGAGATGAAGATATAGGAAAGTTTGAAGCTAGAAGTGATGAAGGAATCTTGCTGGGTTACTCTACTAAGAGCAAAGCCTACCGGTGTTACAATAAAAGATTAAAGAAAATAGTTGAAAGTGCAAATGTCAGAGTTGATGAAGACACTATTAGATCATCCCGGTATTGTGGATATGATTTAGATGACCAAAAAGATAGTAATGATAATGGAAAGAATGCGTAGACACATAATCAAACCCAAAGTGTTCTAATGAATCAAGAAAATCATGAAGAAGAAGATAGTGGAAATGCAGAAGAAAGAACAAAAGAACCCAAAATTCCAAGGTATGTAAAGCAAAGTCGTTCTGAAAGTCAGATCATAGGAGACAAGAACAAAGGTGTACAAACTAGAAGAAGAATTGTAGAAGAATATTGTCTGATATCCAAGACTAAGCCTAGCAATATCAATGAAGCATGTAAAGATGAATATTGGATGAAATAAGTGAAGGAATAATTGATGCAGATAGAGAAAAATGATACTTGGATTCTTGTTCCTAGACCTCAAGACAAAAATGTGATTGGAACCAAATGGGTCTTTCGAAATAAGTTGAATGAGCAAGGTGAAGTAGTTAGAAACAAAGCAAGACTGGTATGTAAAGGATACTCACAAATGGAAGGTATTGATTTTGAAGAAACCTTTGCCCCTATTGCTAGAATTGAAGTTGTATGGTTATTTCTTGCTTATGCTACTTTCAAGAATTACAAAGTGTATCAAATGGATGTGAAGTCAAAATTCCTGAATGGTGAATTAGAAGAAGAAGTCTATGTTGAACAACTGGATGTATTTCAACTAACTGATGAAAAAGACATGGTTTGTTGATTGAAGAAAGTACTATATGGACTCAAACAAGACCCTAGAGCATGGTATGCTATATTGGATAAATACTTGTTAAAACTTGGATTCAATAAAGGTACTGTTGAAAACAATTTCTATTTCACGTTGGATCAAGATAAAGAGTTGATTATTGAAGTCTTTGATGATGACATTATCTTTGAAGGTGATGATGACTTATGCATGAAATTTTCTGATGAAATGAAAAGTGAATTTAAAATGTCAATGATAGGAGAACTGAAATTCCTTTTGGGATTGCAAATTACTCAGTTAGATGATGGAATCTTTATTTCTCAGTCCAAATATGTAAGAGTTGCTGAAAAAATTTGGCATGGAAGATTCAAAGCCAGTTGGTACACCCATGGTAACTGGATGCAAACTAACATAGAATGATGATTCTCCTAAGGCTAATCAAACAAGATATAGGTCAATGATTGGTGGATTGTTATATTAACTTAGAACAGACCATACATTATGAATGTTGTGTGCATGGTTGCTAGATATCAAGCTGATCCAAAGGAATCACATGTGACTACAATAAAGAGAATTTTCAGATACTTAAAAGGAGCAGTTGATTTTGGTCTTTGGTATCCTAAGGATGATGATCTTACTCTGAATGCTTTTACAGATGCAGATTGGGTAGGAGATGTGGATGACAAGAAAAGTATAAGTGGTGGTGAATTCTTCCTAGGGAAGAATTTGGTGTCTTGGCTAAGTAAAAACCAGAATTTCATTTCCTTATCTATTGCTGAGACAAAATATATTGTTGCTGCAAATAATTTTACTCAAGTGTTGTGGATGAAATAGATGCTGAGAGATATTAGAGTTGAGTATGATGAGCCTATTACTATATTTTGTGACAATTAAAGTGCCATAAACATATCTAAGAATCTGGTGCTACACTCAAAGATAAAACATATATATATCAAGTATCACTTTTTGAGAGACAAGGTGAGTGATAAAGAGGTTAGATTGGAATATGTGCCTACAAAGGAACAAATTGTAGATATCTTTAATAAATCATTGCCTAAGGATACTTTTGATTATCTCAGAGGAAATTTAGGGATAATTTCCCCTCCTAATTTGAACTAAGATGCAAGTCTTTGCATCAATCTGTGGACTTATAATCAAATGTTGTTTCAGATTGATGTTGTGGTGGCTGCTACTCAGCGAGAGTAGTCAGATGATTCAGATGATATGTGGATCAGAGAATTTGTACCTTTTCCATTGATGTCAAAGGGGGAGAAGAACAATTTGAAAACTCTTGAAGAAAGGGGGAAGATTCAAGAAAGGGAGAGAAGAGCTATGAGAGGAGAACTGCAGAACAAAGGGGGAGAAGTGCTCTTTGTAAATAGCTAGTTGTGTTGATGGTATTATTTTTCACATCATGTGTTGCCATCAATGCCAAAGGGGGAGATTGTTAGATGTTGTGGTTGTGTTGCTGATATGTGGTTGTCATTGATGTAAACACTATTAGCATTAATGGATTGAAGGTTGTTTATGTCAAGGATATTAAGAAAATTGTAATAAATATATTATAGGCAACTAATGAAGCTAAGAAGGTCAGAGTGATGAAACGTTTTGTACGTTGATGGTCAGAAGGCGTACATTAAAGGGTTTGTTACTGAGCCTATCTAGTATGTTGTCTAAAAGTTTCAGAGGCGCACATCAAGAATTGAGGAAGTTATGAATTTTTGTGTTCCTACAATTATTCAGTTACTCTAGCAGGTGTCTCTGGAAGATGAGATTACAATTCTAGTGAAGTGAGTTGTTACATACATTCTTGAGATTTTTAGTGATATTTATAGATTTTTCTCTATCAGTGTGGTACGTCCATGTTGATTGGTGTCTTCGTGATCGAATATTTTTCCTTGTGTGTTCGATTTTTCATGTTCTTAGACGACATGTTGGTGGTAGTGTGTTGCAGATCCTTATGGATTAATCTTGTATTATTTGGCATGTTCAAGGATGTTGATTTAGGTACTCACTATATTGTGACCAACTTAGGTTGGTGCGCATTAATATGTTTTCATGTATTGAGGCAAAGTTGTAATTTATTCTTTATTTTTGGCCGACAGAGTTGTTGATGTAAATCCATGTAGCGAACATATAAGAGAGATTGTCTCTTCATTGTAAGTGTGTGTATGTGTGTCTGTGGTGTGCGAGCATGAAGTGTATATGCGAAATGTGTGAATAGAGATCGGATCATCTGAATACATAGCAGAGTGTGAAGAAGTTTTTTTGTGCCTAACTAGAACTGTAATCAAGATTTTGTAGAAGCTAATTTCTTAGTTCAACCTCATCAGATGGATTTAATCTGATTTTTTTATGTAAGACAATGATCCTTCCCTTTGAGCAGTGAGCTCTAGGTAGTGTGCATGAATGCATGTGAATTCCCTATTCATTTCTTTCATTATACTTCTAACAAGATATAATCTTGTGGACTAACATCCACCATGATTTTTTCCCTAATAGGGTTTCCACGTATAAAATCTTGGTGTTCATGTGTCTCTAATGTGTTGTTGATTTAGGCTTGCAATGTTAATTATCATATATGTGATTAAAGGTTGTTTAAGGTTGAATAATTTTAATTTCTATAACAACTAATTCATGCCCCCCTCTCAGTTGTCTATCCTTGTTTTTCCAATAGACGAAATTGATTATGGGGAAATATTTTCTCTTGTAGCAAATTTGATATCCATTTGATTCTTGTTATCACTTGCAACATCGTATGATTTAGAAATCAAGAAAATAGATGTGAAGATAGTGTTTCTTCATGGTGACTTGAAGCAAGAAATTTATATGTCCCAGCCAAAGCATCTCATTGAAAAAGGTAAAGAGAACCTAGTATGTAAGTTAAAGAAATTTCAATATGGTCTGAAGCAGTCTCCTAGAATGTGGTACCAAAATTTTGATACCTATGTGTTGTCTTTGGGATTTTTGAAATCAAAGTTTGACCATTGTATTTATTTTAAGATTGAAAATGGTTGTCTTCTTATTGTTGCCCTGTATGTGGATGACATGTTGTTCATGGGAATGGTAAGGGTATGATTTCTGAGTTAAAGTATCAATTTTTAGCACAGTTTGAAATGAAGGATCTAGTTTCAACTAAGTATATTCTGGGGATGGAAATCAGGAGGGATACATCAAATAGAAAGCTTTGGCTCAATTAGAGAAAATATAGGAACTTTGTCCTAGAGATATTTAATATGTTAGATTGCAAGTAGTTAGTAGTTCTTGTGTTGTAGGGAACAAAAATTTCTATTAAAATTTTTCCAAAATATCCTTCTGAGATGGAGGACATGATCAGGGTACCATATGCAAGTGTAGTTGATAGTTTAATGTATATAATGGTCTGTACAAGGATAGACATTTTCCAAGCAGTGGGAGTTCTTAGTCGGTTTATGGCTAATCTAGGAAGGACACATTGGGATGTTGTGAAGAGAGTTTTCAGATATTTAAAGGGTACTTTTGAGTATGCCTTATGTTATCATGGTTACTCTATTGGATCTTAGAATTCAATAAGCATTCATAGACATGTGAATTCAAATTGGGCAGGGGACATTGACAGCAAAAATTCCACTAGTGGATATATTTTCATGTTGTTTGGTGGTGCAATAAGTTGGATAAGAAAGTGACAAGTTGTAGTCACTTTGTCCACTACTGAAGTAGAGTACACAACAAAAAAATCATGCTTCGAAAGAATCCATTTGTCTTAGAAGACTATGTTCGGATGTTGGTTTTGATGCAGGGAAGATTACTATCCGATGTGACAGCCAAAGTGCCATATATTTGGTGAAGAATCCAACCTTTCATGTCAGAACAAAACACATTGACATGCATTACCATTTTTTTCGTGATATGGTGGAAGATGGAAAAGTTAACTTGGAAAAGGTTGAAACTTTGGTGAATTTTTTTGATGCACTAACAAAGTTAGTGAGCACAGATAAGTTTAGATGGTGTACAAATTCGATGGTCCTTGAGGCCTAGGGTAATACAGTGACTTCGAGCATTGATTGGGAGCTAGTAAGTTCTTAGTCAAGTGGGAGAATGTTGAGAAAAACATGTCTCAAATTTACTGGTTAAGGCTCTTTGAAATCAGGAAAACACTTAGCCAAGTCAAAGTCTTCTACTCTGCAGTACCATAGAAGTCTAAACTAGAGTTGGTAGGTTGGCGATAAATTTACACCTAATTGTTACCCACCATCCCATGCTAGTTAGACAAGGGATCTTGTGGTATTGTGGCGAACAATCGCTACTCACCACCCGACAACATTCCATGACGAGGCTTGTGGTAGTATGGGATATCCCACCATCCCGTGATAGTCCATGAGGGGGATTTGTGATATGGCAGTATAGAACCCGTAACCTTGCAATAATCTATGAGGGGGTTCTGCAGTATGGCAATATAGAACCTACAACCCCATGATAGTCCAATGAGGGGGTCTACAATATGGCAATAGGCTATGGTATAGCGGTAAGCAAAGACCCCATAATGATTAGTTGGAAAGGGATGTGGTATAGTGGTATTGTGTGGTATGGTGGTAATTTCTTGAGTGGTGAAATATTAGTGCAACCCCGCAACGGTTCAAGAATGACTCAGCTGGATTGTGGTTATGACTGTTAGGTGGTTGTAGAAGTTGAAGCATCTATTATGGCTATTTTTTTTGTAATGCTTGTGAATTTTGTATGAACATGTCATAACACATTGGAATAGAGAGAGGATCAAAGAAAATGTTAGGAAATGCTACCATATTTATTCTATGGGTTAAAACCTGAAAGATCATAGCTTTGTGACTTGTATGTAATATTTGTTTTACTATAATACAAGAGATCGCTGCTTTGGTGTGTGGGTTTTTTCTTGAAAGGTTTTTCCCACGTAAATTCTATGTTATTTATTCATTTTTTCTATCTCATATTCTCATATGTGCATCTTAAATATTCTATAATTATAAATTTTTGAAAGATTTATTTGTATCTCTCCTAAAGACTAGCATTAGGAAGGTGTATTGTACACTCTGATTTCCTTTCAAATTTTTCATTTGTCAATGAAATCTTTATTGTGAATTATAGTATCTTAAATCTTGTGTCTTCTCATGAGATATTTTCATTGGACTTATTTTGGTCTGAGCTTATTGAACCTATTAGACCCAATGAAGAATTCGTTTTCAAATCCTATCAAAAGTTTAAGGAAAAGTGCATAGTAGAATTATCCCTTAGCAATATGCCTCAACCCATGATTAAGCCTCATATCCTTGATGAGACCATGATTGAACCAAAAGCTCTTTTTAATATCCAAGACTATCCTTTGACAAATCCTCCCCCTATTTCCTACAAGAGACCACAAGACAACCAAACAAATCCCATTGTTCCTCCTAAAGTAAAGCAAGTTTATAAAGCTAAAGAGAAAAAGGTTGAACAACCTCCTAGGGTTCCTTTTGTTCCTCCCTTGAGGGAAGTAAAGAAACCTATGATTGAAAAACCTACTCCTACACAATCACAACTTGAAAATAACATAAAAATAAACTAAAATGCTAGAGAGCATAGGCGTAGACGTCATCCTATTTCTCATTTGTTACAAGAAAAAGAAGAAAAGAACAACATAGAAAATAAAAATACAAACTTATCTCAAGAAATGCATGATGCCTCTCCACCCTCACCACAACATAATCAAACTTCTATGGATATTCTCATTATACCTCCTATTGTGATTAACTTGGATGATGATAATGAAATTGCAAAGATTGATGAACAAGTGCATAATGAGTTGAATTCATTTTTTTCATCTTCTATGAGCTTAAATGATGATCCTCCTAATAAGAGTGTTGAACTTGGTGCTTTTCCTATTTTGGAACTTGATGTTGTCCCTTTGGCTATTTATCCATCTTCTGCATATATTGATCAAGATTGAGATGCATATGAACTTCTATAGATTGAATCACATGTGCCTTAATAGTATTTTCCTTTGTTTTCTTTTTCATATTCTTTGTGTGATTGCATGTGTGTAATGTGATCCCCTGTGCTATTCTATTTGATGTATCTCTCTCTTCATGTGCATTCCTCTATTTGTACCTACATTATTTTTTATGTCATAATCATTTACCTTTTCTTTTGTCTTGTATTTTCCTTTTGGGGATGACATAAGGCGTCAAGACATTTAGGTCTCTTCTAGGTTGACCCAAAATATTTTTCTTTTTTTTCACTCTCTATGTGTCATTCTTCTTGTTCTATGAGTATTTGGGGAATGATGATGTTTCCAAGCTCTATAATCACATTGTAGAAAATACATATTGATCCTAAATCCGTAGATCCCTTATGTGTTTTTGGATTTCATTTTGAGGGCAACCCCTTCCTCTCTTTTTCATGATGCAACTTCATTCAGGAACATATGACTTGGCAGAGGGATTTTTGAATAAAATCTCATGTCTCCTTTATTGATTAGCATTGATTATTGGATACTTTAAAACAAATTTCTCACAACAATGGTGTTAGAAATTTATTTAAAGTGGGAGAACATTGGCATTATTATTTTTGAAATTTTTGACATTCCTTATGTTTCATTATGTGATATTATTTCTTCTTGCAATGCATCCTTTTCTTGGTGGTGTCATTGGGCTTGATGTCCTCCAAGAGTGTGATATTCCTTTTATCCTTAACTTTTCCTCTCTTGGAGACATTAGGCACGATGTTCCCTAAGAAGAGACCTTACATGAACTAAGCAAGATCCCTTTGAACAAACCTTTATTTATATTTAGTTCATACGTGTTTAGGATAATACAACTTGTTAACCTTGTGAAGGGTATGTGTAAGATCATGATGGGCCAAAAATTGGTGATATGTAAGTGATATGATGGCCCATGTAACTTTTTTTTTACCCAAAACTGATGAAATGAAAAGTGTTTTTAAAGGATATTCCCAACTTTCCACCAATATAAATTATTCTTTACTTTGAATTTAATAAAAAAATATTATTCATTTTCTATTTGAATTACAACTAAAGTTTTGATTGATAGGTTGATTGAAAAACATCTATAGCTTTCAAACGGTATCGCATTTTTTGAATCCAAAACATGTGTCACATTATATTCTTCGCATACTATAGGATTTTTTAAAAAATGAATTTCATGAAGTTTTGACCAAGTTAAGATGGTCAAACATATGAGTTTTTATATTTTTAAAAATTTGTAATAAAAATTTCATAATTAATTATTTACTAGGAAAAAAATTACAAAAAAATATGCATCACATCGGGACATGAGTCCTCTACTTATATCTAAAATCTTATAAAAAATATTATCATTTTATTGTGGTTAGGGTGGTCAGATACACACCCTACTTCTTATTTTTTCCCTGAAGTTTAAGTACTACTGCATTGAAATTTCAAATTTTCACCAAATAGTTTTTTTTTAAATAAACCCAGTAGTTTAGAAACTACATTCAATTTGCTACAGATTCTATTCTTACATATTTTTGAAATAATATAGATAAATTATTCGAATTTTTACATCAAGTTGCCTAACTCTGATTTTCCAAATGTTCATCGCCACTTAAGGGCCTATTTTTTCCATGATGATCCTACACATACCCTAAAGCTCAAATTTTTTGTTTTGTTTTGTGACACCCTATTGGAGTTATCAAAGGGACAAATTTGGTATACTTAGTACAGTGAGATCCTATAGACTTGGCATGAATTTCTAACTAAGCCACTTTATAGGGGCTCGCCTAGTAGACAGCCTAAGGTTCCATTAACCCATAGTGACCATGCATTGTTATTTGCATAGTGTACATTGAGTTTTTCTCATGAATGTTTTAGACAAACAGAAACATGTTCCACATCACATTGGAAATTTAAGGCTTGATTCGCCCTTTTCTTTTGGAAAAACAAGGCATGTTCCACATCACGTTGGATAGCCGAGGCTTGATCCACATTTTTTCTTTTCCTTTCCTTGAACAAGTCTTTGATGTTGTGTGATTGAGAAATCTTGTCATTTCTACATACATATGTTTTGAATTTCTACTTTAGTGTGAGTTTGATACAAGGTCATCCTCTCACTAAAGTGGGGGCTAAATGTAGTGTAGAAAAATGTATCCCTTTACATTTTCACACTTAGTTTGGAATTAATATTAAAATGGACTTAATTGTGCCTATTTTTGGTGTTGTAAAGTGTACCTATTTAAATTTTCACTCTTCTCTAGGGCTCCTTTAATTAATTGAGCTTAGTCTTCCTTAATTGGATCTTTTAATTCAAATCCAAGCCAATTTTATTACATTTTCCAAAGAGGAAACCCAACATTCATTAATGCCTTAACATAACACTTATCATTGAGAAAAGTGTGTCCTAAGGTTAGGGACCTAGGACCCATTTTCCCATGGGCGAATGGGTCCTCTCTTAGAAGAAAGACCTCAATTTAAATTATGTTTTTGGCAGTATTCTAAAATATTCAAATCCATATTTAGATGTCGGCTTGTGATATTTGAATTTTAGGAAATTAAAGATAAATATCTATAAATATAAGGTCATTTCACTATATTTCACCTAGATTTTTCATGTAATCATTCCTAAAGAAAATATCAAAGGTATTTAAGAGAAAAAACTATCAATCTTATTGCAACAATCAAGATCCAATTGTCACATCAAAGTCTTCTTGCATCATGCATGTTATTGGAAGTAATATGATGATTTAGGTTTCATGATCCATTCAAGCATTTAAAGCATTATATCAAGTCAAGATCCAAGGTTCAAGATCCACATCCATTGAAGCCATTTCATGCAAGTTGAAGATTTACATTCCAAGGTTTTTTCAAGGGTTTGGTGAGTTGTGACATTGAGTTGTTCATTCATCATTTCTTTCATGCTATTTTGTTTCATTTCAAGGTTTAATTACCAAAATTGGGTTTGACCAAGGCAAACCTCCATTCACCAAAAATAAAAAAATCTACCTCTTGATTTTTGTTTTCAAATTTAGGTGGAAGAAATCTTGAAGATATCTTGAAGAGAAAAAATGGAGAACTTGTCAAATTTGCAAAAGTTTTCATCTCATGGAAACTCACTTGCAGAAATTATTTTCGGCTTTCCAAACCTAAAACCTAGGAAAATTGAAGGATTTAGATCTGCAGCAAAGGCTCCCAAAAGTTACAAAAAAACCCTAACTAAGGACCCATTCACCCCTGGGTGAATGAGTCCCATATCAACTTCAGCAATTGAATTTTGGTGACTGGTACACATCATAAATTACCCTTCTCTAATTTGTGATCTAATTTTTGGTTTTGCTTATTTTGAGTTTCATCTAGCCATTCCAAGTTGTAGATTTCATTTTGGAGTTAGTTTACTATTTTTAGTTTTTCTCCCCAAAGTGATGTTTGACTAGGACCCATTTCCTTACAAAAAAGGAAATCTATAGATTCACACTTTGACTTGATTCATCTAAGGGTTGATATTCATTTCATTGTGTGGATCTCATTTCCTAATGAAATAGAAGGAGAAATAGGTACCTAAGTGGTTCATCAATCCCATTTTGGTAACCCACCTACCTTTATTTTTCTTTATTTCAATGGGGCTGATGTTTTAGGTGAAATGGTGGCTAAGGATGGATCTCTCAAGTCTCCTTTGCATCTGCAAAGGTCAAGCTTACAATTTGAGGATCTAAAATGGTCAAATGATAATGAAATGAAAAAGGTGCAACTTCAAGTGAGAGAGGTACTAGTTTGTGGAATGGAGGCTCAAAATTATAAATTAGAGATGCATTTATATGGAATAGAGGTGTAGTTTCATATTAAATTTCACATAAGTTCCTTAGAATGGTGCACATATGTTAGGGGATAAAAAGAAGCGTAGTTTGACAGCTTGAGATATTTTTTCATGATTTTTGGTAAGAGACCATCAAACAAGAAGATATATTGGGTGACTTGAATTTCAAGGTGATAAGGATAAATGGATTCACTAATTTTACACATGAAAACATGTTAAGAAAAATTACATAATCCTACATTTAGTCAAGTAGGTGTGTTGATTAAATGTGGGCCCACCAACCAAAGGATAATATTTCAAGATTGGCATGAGACACCTCTCTTTCAAGAGTCGATAGCTAGAAATCTAGTGGAACAAGGGCTCACCATTTTCCTTCCCTTGGATATCCTAAGATCCTTCATAAAGAGCCTCTACCTCTACTCAAGGAGATTCATGGTGAGTAACTTTGAACATGATATTGTACCCTACACCACACTAAGAAATGGTCATCCTTGAGGTGGTCAAATTCCCAAGCAAGTATCCTAATGGGAAGGACTATACTAATTTTTTTATCACCCAAGATCACATGAAGCACAAGGGGAGAGGATACACACAAAATAGTAAGACTTGGTATAACACTTAGAACATAAAAGAAATGAATAAAATTGAATTTTTGATCTTCAACATCACATTAAGTCCAAGGAGAGATCATACTTCTACACACCATTCTAAACATGAAAAAAAAAAATTATTAACCCTCTAAGCTACTTTTTATTCCTATATTGGTGAAAAATAAATCATTGGACCAATGAATCTATATAAAACTATTATTAACATCAATGATAATGATCTTTGACAAGTTTTAGACTACAACACAACTTATTAGTTGCTAAAATATGAAGGATAGATGAGAAAAATGACTCAAAAATCCTAGAAATTGAAAACTAGAAAAATTCCAAATAGGAGCACAAATTTATGCAACAAATGTGTATATTTAGGATGCAAAGATGTAGCTCTATGAATTAGAGGTTCCATTATGTGACACAGAGGCATAGACAAAGCCTTAAAATGACCTTTAGGACCCAAAAATGATGTTTTTCACCAACCCATTTTAGAATCCTACAAGATAAGGCTATGCTATACTTGAAAACATAGATATATTACTAAAATATGTTAGGTTATATGCTCAAAATATATCAAAAATGGAGAAAACTCTAGATCTCCTAGAAAAATTACAAGAAACACTACATTGATAAAACCCTAGAAACCCTAATTTTTGCAAGAAAATAATGAAAAAAGCTACAAAAAAGAGTGTTGGAATGATTAATTCCTACAAAAAATGTATCATTTTTTTTGTCAAACCCTAGATTGATCTCCAAATGATCAAATCTAAGACATATAACAAAATCATAGTTTTGTTGAACACACAAAATACTGAGAGGGGGGTGAATCAATATTCCTTTAAGCCAATTAAACACAACCCATCCAATTAACTAAATAAAATTAACTACAATGAAGAAGAAAATTATGAATACAGGCACAAAATCACATCACACATGAACACCAGTATTTTTACGTGGAAAACCCAAATAGGGAAAAACCATAGTGGGGGTTATCTCACAATATATTATATCCGGATATAAGATATTACAAGGGCTTACTTCTAGGACACACTATCCAAAAAAGATCTCAAAACTCATTGAGTAAGTACATATAAGGATTGGCAACATTTACTATTTGAACTAATACAATAGCATCTATCATGTACCATATTAAAGCTCCATTGAGGTACAAAATGATCTTCACACAGTCTGCTTATCACTATATCCCACACATATAGGTGATTCACCAAACATGTCATAAATCTGCTCTACTCTACCACATTCACATGTCATTTATTCCTTTCATACTTTTCTGCAACATTCTTCTCATTCACCTCACTCTCTTCATACACACACACAACAACACCTCGATAAATATCTCACATATATATCCGCATTAGGTGAAATTTTAATTAGGTCAGCCTAATTAGAAGTAAAACACAAAAACTAAACATGTCATCCTCAAATTATTTCATCCACGCTTAGCACCTAAATCCAACACTCAATTTACATCAAGATAGGTCAGCATGGACCTAAATATAAATCCCACATAAGATAGAGTTTCTCAATTATTCTCCACAAAACATCAACCATGTTAGGTCGACCCAAAATAGACATAAACACAAAGACTTCAAGATCATATGGAATTTCGTCAATCATGCTACCTCAACACTCAATCTCCCATCGAAATCTTATTCAACTGACATTCATTATGATACAAGAGCATCCTTGGTTGTAAATCAATCCTATATCAACAAAAAAATGTTATTTTCTTGCATTGCATTTAGTAGCAATTTTTGTAGTTCATTCCACATTTTACCACATTGTTGTTTCTTAGCTCACAGAGTAGGATATAGCATCTACACATCAATATATATCACATATCCAAAATTTGCGTCATTTGCATTTGTTTGTTGAAATTTATCACTCTCAAAATTTCACTATGTTACCAATTAGAGCATTTAGGGTCAACCTAGTCAAAATTTATTAGTGTGGACCTATTCCAGATCATGTGGAGCTTAATGGGATATCATACAAGCATCTTGGGTTCATTAGGACTTATCTTGGAGATTTACATGTTAATTTATTTTCCATGGAGCTGATTCTTCATATCCTAAGGTCAAAATTCACATTTGATCGTTTATAGGGTTATTAACCCTCATGGCCAATGTAGACCTATTTGGGAGCTAGAGAAGCATATATATATGCATTATAATCATCTAGGAATCATTCATTTAGATAGATACATATAGTTAGACTTTAGGTTTTGTGATAACCCTTCAGGGGCATGTAATAAGGCCTATTTGGCTAGTTGTATGGTGTAAGCCTTTAAGGTAAGGCTTATGAGCCTTGAATATTCACCCATGTGGCCAATGTTGCATGTAATCATTCCATATTAATGAAGATTCATGTTCGCATATCTATTTTTTATGTTGTTTCTACTATGTTGAATCATTGTTGCATGACTTAGACTGTTCCTTCTGGAACCCTCCTATCGCGACTACACCAAGTGGTATTAGAGTGATTTTTGATTCTTGAAGGAATTCCTTGAGGTGAACCGATCACCAACCTAAGGAAGACTATGTTTTTTTCAACCAATCACAGATTGTGAGGCAATTGAAACCCTTATAACTAGATCATTGAATTGAGGTAGTTGCGCTCATTCAAGAGGAGATATGCCACCAAGGAGAGAACCTTATATGGTGAATGTTGATGGAATAATGGATGAAATGTTGGAAATGATGTGTGAGATGTGAGCTAGGCTAGATGTTGTTGAAGAAGATCAAAGGCAAGGCCTGAACCCTAGGCAAGATGATGAAAGTGATGATGAAGCAAAACATGTGAATCAAATTGTAGAAACCTTAGGTGAAAAAAATGAAGAATTAGATCAAGTGAAGATGTTGAAAGTGATCTCAAAAATGGGAAAGCGGCCTAGAGTCTAAATTCAAAATTATGTGGGAAATTTCAATCCTAAAGAATTGATTGATTAGATGAAGGAATATTTCAAATATGAAGAAATTGAAGACCTGGAAAGAGTTAGATTTATGAAAAAAAGGTTGAAAGGTCATGTTGCATTATAGTGGAAAGAAGTTCAATTGGATAGGAATAGAAGAGAAAAAGGAAGAATCATCAAATGCGATAGAATGGTGACAAATTTTAAGAATCAATTCAAACTAGCAGATTATGAACTTGAATTTTTGAAGAGATTACAGAACCTGAGACAAAAAGAAAGATTTGTGAAGGAGTATACTAAAGAATTCTATAAGATGGTAATTAGAGTTCGTGATAGTGAAGAAAGCAAGGAAATTTTTTTTAGATATATCAATGGACTAAGGAAAAAAATTCAAGATGAATTGAGCCTAGTGAAGATGACATCTGTTTAAAAAGAATACAAGTTTGCAGTGATGGTTGAAGAGAAGCTAAACAAAAAGTTAGAATAAAGATAGAGGAGTGCAAGAGGAAGATTTCAAAAGAATGGACCCCAGTCTGGAGAAAGAAGACCATATGTGGAGCATAAAAGAGACCTGAAACCCTACTAGAGCAAAGAAAAGGATGCCAATTCATACCCCAAAGTAAGAGAAGATCAAAATTTCTACCCAAATAATAGAGGAGGCCATAATTCTTACTGTAGTGATGGATTCCAGAGAGATGACGGAATATCTAAGAGAAGACCATTGAAAGGAACCTATTTCAAGTGTGGAGGTGAAGGACATAGAGCATTTGAGTGTCATCAAGGAGGTACTAGAAAGAAACCTAAGCAAATCAGAAGAGCAGGTTATGTGGAGGAAGAACATGTTGGACCCCCTAATTTAGTTGGGAAACCTAAGAAAGATGAATCATTGGTAATGAGGAGAGCTTTAAAGCATGAGGAAGTGACTGAAGAACCACCACATAGGAAAAGTCTATTTAGAACCAAATGTAAGTCAAAAGAAAAAGGTATGTAAAGTTATCATTGATAGTGGTAGTACCGATCATCTAGTTTCATAGGAGATGGTAACAAAGTTCAACTTGAAGAGATTGAAACATCCAAACCATTATAGGATAGCATGGATTCAAGATGAGCATAAGATATAGGTGAATGAACAATGTTTGGTAAAATTTCATATTGGGTCATATAGGGATGAAGTATTGTGTGATATTATTCCTATGGATGCATGTCATTTATTGTTAGCAAGACCATGGAAATGTGATAAGAAATAAATTAATGATGGAAGAATGAATACTTATATTATGACTTCAAATGGAAAATGAATCAAGTTGATACCTTTGGAAGAAGAGAAGACTAAATTTTGTGGCCTTTCTAGACTATGTTTGGTAGATGGAAGGAAGTTTCTTGATGGATTGAGACATGAAAGCATGTGTTATGCACTAATTCCAAAGAAAGATGGTAATCTAGAGATACAAAAACACACTAAAGAGCATGAAGAAGTAGCAGAGTTGTTGACAGAGTATGAAGATATGTCAAAGAATTTACTAGAAGGTTTACCCCCTATTCAAAGTATCAGTCATCATATAGATCTTATACCACGAGTGAGTTTACCAAATAAAGCGACACATAGAATGTCACTAGTAGAGAATACCGAATTGAACCGATAAATACAAGAGTTGTTGAGAAAAATTTTGAGCCCATGTGTGGTACCTATTGTACTTGCACCTAAGAAGGATGGAGAGTGGAGAATGTGTATAGATTCAAGAGAAATCAATAAGATCACTGTCAAGTATAGATTTCCATTACCAAGGATGGATGACATTATGGACTATTTGAGTGGAGGAAATGATTTTACAAAGATGGATCTCAAGAGTGGATATCATCAGATCAAAATCAAAGAAGGGGATGAATGGAAGATTGCATTTAAGACTAATGAAGGATTGTATGAGTGTTTAGTGATTCCTTTTGGATTGACCAATGCACTCAACACTTTCATGAGATTAATGAATGAGGTATTGAATAAATTCTTCGGTAAGTTTTTCATTGTTTACTTGGATGATATTTTGATTTTCAATAAGACAAGACAAGAGAATCTGTGGCACATCTGGAAAGTATTGCAAAGGTTAAGAGAAGATAAGTTTTTCATTAATGTCAAGAAGTGTAGTTTTGTGAAGAAAAAGTTGGTATACCTTGGGTTTTTATTTCTATTGAAGGATTGAAGATGGATCCAAAGAAAGAAAAATAAATTTTAGATTGGCCTACACCGATAAACATTAGAGAAGTTGGATCATTCCATGGATTAGCCAATTTCTATCAGAAGTTTATCAGGACTTTCAGTAGTGTTTGTAACTCCATGACAGAGATAGTGAGAGGAGACAAGAAGGATTTTAAGTGGACATCTGGAGCACAAAAGAGTTTTGAATTAAGTAAAAGTTGACAGAACAGCCAATGTTAGCATTACCAAATTTTGATAAAATATTTCAAGTGGATTGTCACACAAGTGGAAATGCAATTGGAGTAGTATTGAGTCAAGAAGGAAGACTGTAGCTTATTTCAGTGAGAAGTTGAATGATGCCATATGAAGATACTCAATTTATGATCAAGAATTTTATGCCATAATTCAAGCCTTGAAGAAGTGGAGACATTATTTGTTGCCTAAGCAATTTGTGTTGTATATAGATCATCAAGATTTGCAGTATCTGAATAGTCAAGAGAAGCTGAATCAAAGACATATGAGATGGGTTGAGTTCTTGCAGAGTTATACATTTATGTTGAAGCATAGGAGTGGAAATTCAAACAAAGTTGTAGATGCATTGAGAAGAAGGAATTTATTAATAGAGATGAGAGTACAAGTATTATTATTTGAGGAATTAAGGCATATGTATGAAGGTGATGCTGATTTTTGGGAAGCATAAAGAGCATGTAAAGATCCAGTAGTGACAGACCAGAGATGATGGTTAGATTATTTCATTCAAGAAGATATTTTATTCAAACGAAATCATTTTTGTATATCGAGGAGTTCAATGATGGAGAATTTTATCAAAGAGAAGCATAGTGGAGGATTAGTAGGACATTTTCAAGTGGATAAGACAATAAATTTGGTGAGCGAACATTATTTTTTGCTGCTGATATATAAGGATGTAAGGAAGTATGTTCAAAGTTGTAGAATTTGTCAAGTTGCAAAAGGGAGTAGTCAAAATACCGGATTATACAAACCTTTGATAGTAATAGAGAGACCATGGGAAGATTTGAGCATGAATTTCATTTTGGGATAGCCTATAACATAGAGAGGTTATGATTCTATTATGGTAGTCGTGAAATTTTTTATCTAAATGGCACATTTTATTCATTGTAAGAAGACTAGTGATGTTGTGCATGTTGGTGATTTATTTTTCAAGGATATTGTGATATTGCATGGATTACCTAAGAGTATTGTTTTAGAAAGAGACACTAAATTCATTGGATACTTTTGGAGGACATTATGGAAGAAGATGAAGATAGATTTGAAGTTCATTTCAATACATCATCCACAGATAGATGGACAAATAGAGGCAGTAAACATAATTTTGGGTAATTTATTGAGATGCTTGATTAGAGACAAGGTAGGAAGTTGGGACATAGTTTTACCACAATTAGAGTTTGCACACAATAATTCAGTAAATTGAAGTACAAGAAAGACACCATTTTATATTGTTACCGGAGTAAGTCCTGGAGGAGTTGCAAAATTAAGGGGCATTAGTAAGGATAGTAAAAGGAGTGTGGAGGTAGAAGAATTTGTAGATTTCACGGAGACCTTACACAATTAGGCTTAGAAGAATTTGGAAGACATGAATGATAAGTATAAGGATAAGGTAGATGAGCACCAAAGACATACGGAATTTTTTGTTTGAGATGAAGTAATGGTATTTCCAGTGGGCACTTACAATAAGTTGAAGATGAGGAAGTTTGGACCATGTAAGATACTTAGAAAGTTTGATTCTAGAAATGCATATGAAATATACCTACCGAAGACATTGGGCATATCACCTATTATCAATTTGGAAGACATATATGAGTTTCATAAGGGAGAATCAAGTGGCAGTAGTGATGAAAAGATTTAAAGGAGAAACTACCACATCAAGAACTAGAGGAGATTGAGAAAATTTTGGATGCCTAAACCAAAAGAAGTACTAGGAACAAATAGTACAAAGAATATCTTGTCAAGTGGAAAGGCATACTAGTGGAGGATTCATCATGGATTTCTTGGGCTAAGGTGGACTGTCTTGGTTTTCCTCTAAGCCCCTGAAAGTGAGGGACTCACTTTTCTTCCAACCCTAGATGTCTAATGTAGGAGCATCCCTGGTTGTAAATCAATCTTGTATCAACAAAAATGGTAGTTATTTTCTTACATTGCATTCAATAGCAGTTTTCGTAGCTCATTCCACATTTTATCACATTATTGTTTCTCATCTCACAGAGTGGGATATAACATCTACACATTAACATCTATCACATATCCAAATTTCACATCATTTGCAATTGTCTGTTGAAAGTTATCGCTCAAGGACCATAATTTCACTATGTTAGTAGTCAAAGCATTTGGGGCTGACTTGGTCCAAATTTCTTAATGCAGACCTATTCCAAATCATGTTGAGGTTAATACGATATCATACAAGCATCTTTGGTTTGTTGGGAGCTATCTTGGATATTTACAAGTTAATTCATTTTGTGTGGAGCTTATTCTTCATATCTTAAGGTTAACATTCACATTTGATTGTTTATTGGGTTATTAACCCTCATGGCTGATGCAGACCTATTAAGGAGTTGGAGAAGAATATATATGTATTGTAATAATCTAGGAATCACTCATTTAGATAGAGACATATAGTTAGACTTCAAATTTTGTGATAACCCTTCAGGGGCATGTAATAAGGCTTATTTGGCTAGTTGTATGTTGTAATCCTTTGAGGAAAGGCCCATGAGCCCTAGATATTTTCCCATGTGGCCAATGTTGCATTTAAGCATTCCATATTAATGAAGATTCATGTTCGCATATCTATTTTTTGTATTTTTTTGTTGTGTTGACTCATCGTTGCACGACCTGGACTGTTCCTTCTAGAACCCTCCTACCATGACTGCACCACATTATCTTATCTTCATCATTACAAGATGAAATAATTATTCATGAAGAAGTGTAGAATCTCCCACACTGGTACACTATTCAGAAGATAACTATGATATGTAGAGCCACACAATGTTATTTATATCTTTCTGGAAACTGTATAAAGTGTCACAAAAACTTGAATGTTGCTTCATCTAATGGATTCAAAATCTTAGTTATGATTGTAGAAGATTATACCAACATGTGGTGAAGTACAGAGCCAAAAAATAATGCACTAAACCACAATACTGAAAAATAAAATACTTATCCAAATTCCTGATAAACCATGCTTTTCAGATCAACTAGTACGATATAAAGGTCACCAAAAATACTTCCCTATTGTGTTAGGATGATCTTCGCAATGTTGAGATCAATGACAACACTAGATCAACCAATGTATGTACACTTCATTCTCATGTTTCCAAACTGCATCATCAGTGATAGACTTCCAAAATTCCAACAATCTCCCCCTTTTTCATTGATGGCAACATGCATATCAAAAAAATTATGACAACATGATCCAAAACTTATTTTCCCATTACACATATAACCTTGTCACTCAAAAAGGTTTTCTAGACATCTCTCCCCCTTTTACATCAATGGAAAAGGTCGTTCAAAGGCTTAGTATACCTCCCTTAGATATATATTGGACTTCCCTCAAAAGGAGCCTTATGCAAAAACTTAGTACTATACATGAAGGTAAGACATATCAAATTGAAGATGTAGATCCTTTGATCTTCTTCAGAATATCCTACCAAATGGATTTTCCTTCTTCTTAATGTCTTTTTTCTTTTGCAATAGTTTTGTATTGTAATTTTAGTTCCACTAGAGACTCTTCTCCTTCTTCCACAGTATTGGGGTTAAGGTTTATTTTTGGTATTTTATCAGCACTAACAAGGACATAGGATATAGGAGTATGCTTTATCTTCACTAAGTCCCTCGACATCATTAATTATTTGATTTTTTGTTCGCTCTCATTTTGTAAAGCAAAGAAATTGTCATGCAACTATATAATGTAAGTCCATTTTTTATTGCTCTTGTCTCTTGCTAAATCATAAGTATATGCTTCACATCCTATTTGAGTTTCAATTAAGTTCATCACATCCTTTGTACTTTGTGTGATGTTTGGCCATTTCAAGCACTTGTATGATAGTACGTTTGTGCTTCTTCTTCACAAATTTGAGTATTCTTCAATTCCTTCATATCTTTGTGATGTGAATATCCACATCTCCTTTTGATATCTTCTAGACTCTTCTCTGTAGTCCCTTCTTTTGGTCCACTTCTATCTTGTTCTTTTAAACTGGAGACATATATGCTTTTGAAACAAATCAAGAAAGTTTCTTAAATTTTCTATAGTAGACAATGATGAGTCGATGCTTGTTCTAGGGGTTATCTCTTGTAAAAATTTCATGTCCTCATCCATGTCCTATGAAATTATGGTTCTGATTCTAATTCCATTCTCGTGTTGAGCATCATTTTCATGCATCCTTCCATATTCTATGTTAGTGTCTTCTTGCTTTACAACTTCTTGTTTAATTTTAATCAGGGAAAAGAAAGAGCTCTTCCTTTTCTTGCCTGATCTCCTAGAACTATTGGAGGCTTCAGTTCTAGTCCTATCTTTTAATTCTGGTTTGCTAATGTCTTTATGGTTTCTTAAAAGAACTTCTACATAATGAACAATTTATTCCTCAGTTACTTCATAATACAACTCAAAAATACAAATAGTTTTGGGCTCAATTTCTTTCATGAAGAAAAATTCAATACAGACAAATAAATTAATGTCTCC
The DNA here is from genome assembly GCA_007115665.2 of Sequoiadendron giganteum. NCBI lineage: Eukaryota > Viridiplantae > Streptophyta > Pinopsida > Cupressales > Cupressaceae > Sequoiadendron > Sequoiadendron giganteum. The sequence goes on along the minus strand of CM021108.1, from coordinate 260,332,523 downwards.
TGAGAACCTTTCCAACACACTCTTAGGTATTCTTATCCTTTCATTCATCCTCATCTAGAATATTCCAAATAATTTTGCAAGAGCATTGTCTTGAGAATTCACACCACCAAGGTTTCTTATGAGATTTATTGTCTAATGTGCAACCGATTTTGTACTTTTCCACTCCAAATTCCCAATTACTGGTAGTTCCTTCATGAAGTAAAAAATAAAACAGATTATCAAATTACCATACTTGAATGTATTATTTTTTCCCCTTTTGATTTCCTTTAGGTTCTTCATCAAATATTGTCGAAGCAACTCACATAGATCATAATCAGCACCATGTTCAATCATATTATGTGCAATGTGAATGGCAGTGCTACAAGTTGTATACTCAACCTTTGGTCAACAAATTTTGTGTCTAAAAGGCCTTGCAGCATACCAGATATCCAGATTCCTATTTGTCTTCAAGGTGAATTTTGTTCATTCAAGAGTAGCACTTTTCTTCTCCATCAAGTCCTTGACCTTGATAGATTTTCATCCTAGAATTGGTTCGAAGGACCACAAACTAGTTACATCACTAATAGCTTCCTTGGTTATTGAATACTCACCATAAATCCAAATGGATTCCCCATGGATTCTTCTTAATGCTATTCTAATGTACTTCCTTTTTTCTTCAAATAGTGGGAACTACTACCATACATCCAATTTATTTTCATTTAGGGTTTTTTATTCTATTTTTAAGGTGTCATTATTTCCTTCCAATTCTCTTATCCATAGAACATTTAATTCATTATTGGAAACTTCTTCTATTTTCCCATGAATGTATGCATTGATACCCTCAGTTGCTAAAAATCCAAAGGGAGTGCAAGAAAATGCATCTACCAGATCTTCTAATAAAACTTTCCAAGAATACCTCTTACTAATACATCTACAACCTTCGATCCTTCCATTACATCTAAAATTATTTTAAATAAAACTTTTGGAAAACAAGGAGCACACAAAATAACTCTTAAACTTGCTCGACAAAAAATAGGGTTTTGATGATCTACTACCAAGAGATGCATCAAATTCTTACACTTCTTCTTCTTCACTTTACTTCTCCTTCGCATGTGTATAATGAAATGAATTTTTCTTCTCAAGCACACTTTTAATTCCTTGATTTGACTCATATCAGCAATAAATGATTCAGATAAAAAGTTGGTAAACTTTTAAATCTTGTACACACTGTCAACTTTTAGAAGCTCTACAAACTTCCACATTAAAATATTTTCTCCTACTGTTTTCACCAACATATCTATAATATTCTTATTCCTCATGTCTCTTCATGTCAAGCCATGACACATCATATCGACAAGGGGGTTATATGATTTTTAGTAAAGTTCCCCCTAAGCCATAGCTCTGGGCTTAGTTACCAGAGGAGACATCTACACCAAAGATAGGTACAGATTCTCGCATGTCCTCGATTTATTCTTTCTTTCTCCATACTTTTTCCATTTCCTTCTTTACTTCATTCGGGTCAAATTTCTTTACAATCTCATTCCTCTATCTTAGATTAGTCTTCCTTCCATTTTTACTTTTGCAAAATCTTGAAATGTGTCCAGGTTTATTGCAATTGTAGCACAAAGTTTTTCTCTGAGGTCCAATCAGACCTCCATTCAATGTTGTTCTACACTGGTTAGCCTTATGGCCAAATACATTGCATGTATAATATTAGTCATTGAAATATCTAGTATTATTAAATCGATTCATCATCTAACTTTTCTACTCAACAACTCTATGTCCAAATTTGTTGCATACAAAACATTGTCTAGAAAAGGATCCAACATTTTGATTCATTCTACCTCTACATTGTATAGCCTTATGTCAGAATTTATTGCATGAAAAATAAACACCATTAAAAGATGGGTACCTTTGAGAATTTGGTTGTCTAATAGGGAGTCTTCCAATATTGCTTCTCTAATTCTAGAACTTGCCATAGTTCATTTTTCCTTTAGTCTTTCCAGATTCACTGATCTTCCTTGTGCTAGATTTTTGTTCTTATTTAGATATTTCTCCTCTTTCAAGTCCCAAACCACCTTTATCTTTAGAGACTTTCTATCTATCAATTAAATCATCAAGCATTGTAGAAATTACCTTAAATTTTTCCTCATGGATTCTTGCTTTCTCCAAATCCATTCTCAGATTTACCACTTCCTATTCAAGTCTAGTGCATTCATTAGTCTTGCTTTGTATCACTATATTCAGTCAATCCTTAGATTTCTTCTTCTCTTCCACTTGAATTTTAGTCTGGCGCTGTCTTCATTTTATTTCTTTAGTTGTTCATTAACTTCTCTATTTCTTGATCTACTCTCTCAGCTTCTTGATGTATTCATTTGCCTCTTTTAGATTTTCCTTCATATTCCCATTCTTATCTTCAATTTTGTTAGGATCTTCAATTTCAGTTTTGAGTTCTTCATCCTTGTCCAACATACAGTCTTCTTCCATGTATTTAATTGAAAAAAAATCTTTCAAAGTAGGGTACTTCCTATTAGCCATATGTTCACACTCCAAGATCTTCCCAAAGCGATCAAGCTCCTTCCAAGGAGCCAAGATTTGATACCAATTGTTTAACACCTAAATTACTGAGAAGGAGGGTGAATCAATATTCCTCTAAGCCAATAAAACACAACCCATAATATTAACTAAATATAAATAAGGGTATGTGCAGGATCATGATGGGCCAAAAAGTGGCAATATCTGTAATGACCTAAAATATCCTGCAAACATCAACAAGTGATTAGTTGTACCTGCAAGTTAAATATAAATAAATCAAGCAATAGAATGCAAAGGAATGTAAATAAATGGAATAAAGCTAAGAAATATTTCACCCATTTAGTGTTCCATGACTGATTTCCATTGCACCTTCTCCAGCTTTGGAATGATGGATGCCCTCAGCCTTAGTGTGAGCAACCCTTTAAGCCTAGCCTCAACAAAGCTTTTGAAGGATTTTAAACTTAACTAATATGAAAACTAGAAACTCTATTCTAATATGCAAATAGTAATCAATAGCCTATGATATGAAGAATTCCTATAATAAAATTTTCTCCAGTAAATGATCATGGATGCGAAAATGAAATCAAGATTGTCATTTTATAGAAAATGCAATCTTGAACAGACGGACAAGATGAGAGATTTGAGGAATGCCCTAGAATCAAAGGTCAAGATTCAATAAGGCAACTCAAATTAGGGTTAGGGAAAAATACCCATATATGTGAATAAGATTTAATTAAATGAATTAAATCAAGACTGAATGTGACAGATGAGATGAAATTAGCAAAAATCAGAAGACAAGAGGATGAGATTTTATAAAATTAATAATTTTAGAAATTACTTGATTTGTAGAAGAATATTTCCCTTTTTGAATTAAATTAATTCAAAAAAGAGATTTTGTGAGGTAATTAGTAATTGATTTTTGAAATTAATTACTAAATGAAGAATCAGTTAACCATGTGAGATATTTTTAAATGATTTGTTTTATTTAAAAATATAAAAGTGTCACATGCCATAATTAAATAATTAAAATAATTATTTAATTTAGAAGAAGTAGTTAATTAATTAAATAAATAAATGAATTTATTAAATTAAGAGAGGATTTAGGAATTAGTGACATATTAAAATATATTAATTTAATAATCAGGAGGACATTAATGATAAGGATTAATTAAATAAATAAGATGACTTTATTTAATTATTAGAAGACTTTGACAATTAGTGACATATTAAATTAAATAAATAAGATTTATCTATTTGATAATCATGAAGAATGAGAGATATTATGAATTAATTAAATAATTATAAATTATTTAATTCATAGTTGAATGTGGGTTAGAAACATAATTAAAAAGCTATAATCATGTACTGAAAAAAGTGGTAAAATAGTGCTTGCAGGTCTTGGTCATTTTTATGTGTCTACATTTGCCCCTCTTTGTCATAATGCAGCTTGTCGCATTGTGGCAAAGAAAAAAAGTCCCAAATATGCCCCAGTGAAAGTATGGAGTGTGTATGCCCCCTCGGGAAAATTTTCAAATTTTGACTTGGGGTCAGAAAAATTTGGAAAATATCTCGATTAGCTCAAATAATTACCAAATAAGTAACGACACGAATGATTTTGAAAGTGGAGGACATTAAGCCAGAGAAAATGCCAGTCAAAAGTGGTCAAATGAGCCTCCAGTAGGACCTACTAGGTCAAAACCCTAATTTTCAGCCTATAAATAGGTTGAAAAGGTTAACCAAATGTCATTTTCTCATTTGTTATATTGGAAATTCAGAAATTAGAGCTCTGAGCAACAATAGTGATTCCGACGACTACACACCATGGATATCACGTGCGCACATTCCAATGACCTGAGGGCGCAGGTGCACCAGTAAGTACCCTATCCAACTTGTCAAATTTTGATTTTCATGCATTTATGAGGGTAAAATTGGGGTTTAAACAATTGCGGTGCGACGCAAATGCTATCACGAAAGCCACAATTGCATTCGCATTCGCCGCATTTGATTGCGTCACGATGCAAGTGCAATGGGCAAGATAGATTATTTATGCGATTACCCATTCCCGAGTCAACATGACGCAATCGAAAATGTGAGACGCAATCACCAAAATTTGCAACGCATTTGCAAATTTGTGACGCATTTGACATGTCTCACAACGCATATGTTGTTGAATCCAGCATTCGATAGCTTAAATGACATATTCGTTGTTTGTTCGTGCATTTGATGGTTAGAACGACGCATTTGACGTATTGCAACACATTTGAGTTACCCCGAGCCACAATTGAAACATTGTGACACATTTGTGGTCAATGCAACGCAATTGAAGTTGACCATATTTGACTTTTGCCGAGATTAATTTGTATGTACCCTTGACTTGCCAGTAGTATAAAATTTTCAGTATGTGCTAATCCCTGCCCTTTCCTCGTGTAGAGTCAATTGGTGCCCATTTATACACGAGAGTTTCGGCCAACTACCTATGCTTTCCGAGATCGTCTCATTGATAGACAAAGGCAGCGGCTAATGGCCCTAGGCCTATACCATGTTACTTACATGCCCATTATTCGGGAAAACAGAGGTTTGCTAATAGCTCTTTGCGAGAGGTGGCATTCAGAGACCTGCTCGTTTCACCTACCTACTGGAGAGGCGACACTAACCTTAGAGGATGTGTACCGTATTCTCTGGATTCCGATTAGTGAAGAGAGGGTGGTCTATGATCCCCACCAAGGGCAGCAGGTCTTGACAGAGAGATATGAGGGTGTCGATGGTGCGCAGTTGGCTCTGGACGGTTACGAGATCGGATGGGATGTTGTGGCTAACCGATTTCCCAAGTTTGATGCCATACTCATGACCTTGACTATCGGATTACTGATCCCCGATCGTCATGGTCACGGATTTCCCATTGGATGGGGGGATGTTCTAGTTTGGATGCATCTACAGAGGACTATTTTCGCTTGGGGGCCCTGCTTGTTGGCCATGTTATACCATCAGTTGCATGAGGTAGTTTACCATCAGGGTCACAGTATCAGCTACGGAACCACCTTACTCGTGATTTGGGTATGGGAGCGCATTCCCATTTTTCAACTGCCAGTACAGATGCAGCAGTTGGGTGATGGGATGCCCTATGTTTATTTATATGCCGGATCAGTTAGCCAGACTCGTGTTGGAGATACCGAGTACTGGCATCATTAGATAGACACGATGATCAGTTTTGTCTGGAGACCCTATAGAGATTGTGCTTAGTGGTCAAATGAGGACGACCACCTATCCTTCTACAGACAGTTCCGATATCTTATTGGTTGTGCAGTTTAGACCCAGAGGATCATTGAGATGTACCTTCCCTAGCAGGTACTACGACAGTTTGGGGAGTAGCAGATTGTGCCAGTAGGCACTGCAGAGTATGCTCGGTCATCTAGGGAGATCATGTGGGGGCCGCCCATATCAGTCACAGTGGCAGAGCAGCAAGTTGATAGCCTGGTGGCAGTTCAGTAGGCATGGAGAGGGGGTCTGGCAGATCCAGGGACATTTGCCGAGTTTGATACCTAGTGGCAAGTTCATAGGCCCATCCCTTTGACAGATCCAGATGGTCCACCGCTGATAGATCACAGATCAATAATTCCTTGGGTTCCGAGGAGAGGGGGGGTGGTAGAGACGGAGGGAGAGATGGTAGAGGTGCCAGGGGTAGAGTTGGAGGCAGGGCCAGAGGCCAAGATGGGGGAGACGGAGGAGGTGGCGGAGGTGGAGGGGGTGGAGATGGAGGAGGTGGGGGAGATGGGCGGGGTGCCAGGAGGAGGAGAGATGACCGAGGGCAGAGGCAGCCTAGGAGAGTCAGGAAGAGGGTGGGTGGTGTACCATTGTCACCCATTCGAGAGGAGGGGGAGGAGAGAGAGTTGGAGGTGAGGGCCGAGGAGGAGGTGGAGGTGGAGGTGTTGGCTAAGGAGGAGGTGGTGGAAGTGGTTGAGGAGGAGGTGGCAACGGTGGTTGAGGAGGAGGTGGTAGTGGAGGAGAGAGTAGAGGAGGATCCTCTTGTTGGGGGACACCCTCCTGATATAGATGTGGAGGAGGTCCGAGTGGAGGAGGAGGAGGATGAGGCAGATCGAAGACTGCGGGAGCGGATGATCTCTGGAGATGATGAGGGTGACAGACCACCCATTTTTCTTGCGGATGCCATCATTGATCAATGGATCTTAGACTTACAAAGCAGACTCAATGCGGCCTTGTCTCAGAACAAGGCCTTAGCGGTAGAGTTAGAGGTCACCCGGGTTGAGTGGGATTAGGCCATCATTCAGCGACAGGAGTCAGAGCGGTGGGTTTCAAAGTTTGCAGAGTTATGTGCTGGACCGACAAGGGACATGGCTCGAGAGTTGGCCAGGGTAGCAGAGAGCAGGGGCCGATACAGGGCATTGTATGAGCAGGCCATTCCGCCAGATAGATGGGACCCAGGGTTGTCCCGATCCTACAACAGGACAAGTAGTGGCAGTCAGACTCACAACAACAGGTCCCACAGCAGTAGTCACACCAGTGCTGGAGGGTCCACTTCATTAGGTCAGTCTTTAGGTCACAGATCTCATAGCTCTTATAGACATTCGTCAGGGCACAGCCACAGATCAGAGCATGGTCACCAGTCAATGTCCTTAGGGTAGCAGACAGAGCAAATTCAGCCTCCTGTTACTGATCCCACATGATCTCAGAGTGAGACACTGGAGAGGACACCCATTCAGTTCACTGTTCATCTGATGGATCAGTCACAGTTACCTCGTAGTTCACCTCCACGAGATAGAGGAGGGCCATCTTAGGACTTGCTTTAAACACATATATATTTTGATATTTGAGCTTGCGAGCTCTATTTTTGGGATATCATTTGACTCTATCCTATGACATAACATTTTTTGAGATTATATATGCGATGCAATTTTGATGTGGCTTATATGATGTAATGTGTTATGGTATTCTATGTTTTTATGAGATGCTTATGTGATGCTTTTATGATGCTATGAGATGTATGGATATTATGCTTATGTTTATGAATGCAATTATGAATGTGGTTATGTATGCAATGTGTAATGTTGATGTGATGCTGATGCAAATGTTTATTTATGATGCTTATATGTTGATGAAAATGATGGTCTTATGAATGGATGTAAATGATAGTGTTTATGCAATGTGAATTATGGTATCTGATATATGCAGATGTGAATATGAAATGATCATGCCATTATGTATGCAGCTTTGTTTTTGTATGTCACAGGATATTGTTAGAGAACCCTAGAAGAGAAGATGAAGATGGATCTTAGTGCGAAGAAAGATATGCATGTTAGTGCGAAAAATAAAAATCCTTCAAAAGCTTTGCTATAGTGCTATTCTAGTTGTTGCTCTTTAATCATCATTGGGCGAAAATGTCATGATGGTCGACAAACACTATGATATGACATAGATCAATAGTGTACAAGGTCGAACCATCACGTAAATCAACAGTCGCAGACAAGGCTGATCATGACTCATGCAAGGAACACAGTTACCCCTAGCCACTTATCATGACCAACCACCAGAAAAACCAAACTAATCATGAGACGTTGTTGCTTCTCTAAATCCTGATGATAGGATATCATGGAGAAACTAGCCACATGATAGTAAAAGATAGACAGTAAAAACATCATACTCTGTCATTGCTTCTCTAAATCCTGAAGTCAGGACATCCTGGAGAAACTAATAGTAGAGTGATAAGCAGACAAGGATAATCATCATGATATGTCATTGTTCCTAAGACATAAGGAACTAATATCCTGATAATCATCAAAAGACAGAAAAAAAACAAAGTTTTCCAAGTGTTTGCCAAGTGTTTTAATGTCAAGTGTTGTTAAATGTCGAGCGATATCAAATTCAGGAAGGACACATCCTGAATGACGTTGATATCTAGGAGATTGATTCTCGGAGTTAGGAGAATCCATCAAAATGCCAGGTCATGATGACAATGCTTAGGAAGGACACATCCAAAAGCAAAAAACAAGTTGAAAAAATTTGTTCTTCAGAACGACATATCTGAAAAAGAACCCAAAGCTTTGCCATGATAAATTGTTTTGATAGGATTTTGACTACATGTCGTTGCTGACATGCTGAATTGACTGAGAGTGTTGGTGGAACAGATTGCTGATAGGTTGATAATTCTAGATTGACATAAGACTTGTTTGATTCGAAGATTCGCTTGGTTCGAAGATAGCTTGACGTGTGTGAAAATATTGTGCCATGAACCCTAATGGACTGACCTAGTGTGGTCTCGGGGATCCATCGATTGATGGCCTTGCCTACGTCGTGCACTCAGAGACCTCGTAGTTCAACATGACCAATGACATTGTCCAAAGGACAAGAGTTTGAATCATGATTTTATTTTGACAAACCTAGAAGGACTGACCTAATGTCTTGGGGATTCCAAAATGAATCTTGCCTACGTAGCAAAAGTGCAGAGACAACATAGTTCAGACATGGACAAAAGATTGATTGACGTGATTGATTGAATTGATCAGATTGACTTCGATTTTGGATTTTGACATTGATTTGAATGTTTTTGTATTTTCTCAGGATGCTTTCTGATTTTTAGGTCTTTTTTTTCAGGACTTTTTCAGATTTTTATGATTTTTTCAGGACTTTTTCAGATTTTTAGGATTTTTTCAGGACTTTTTTAGATTTTTAGGATTTTTTCAGGACTTTTTGAGAATGCAGGATCATGTGTGGTACCCACTACCGTTACATGATAAAGTTCTTACCCCCAGATAGGTCGGGGAATACCCAAGTTCAATGATATGGAGATAGGTAGATGCCAGGTAAAGGCAAAGATATGCAAGGAATGATGTCAACCAAACGTTTAACCATGGTCAGAATTGACAGGACTTAAGACGAATGTCGTGAATGTGTCAGGCTTTTGTGGTTATGAAAAATGGGTAAAGCTCGATTTGAGTGACAGTAGATGGTGAAGCAATGATCGACTACGCTTGGTGCCTGTTTGCCAGGTTTTCACCATGGTACTTATCCAAAGCGCCTGTTTGCCAGGTTTTCACTATTGGATGAATTCATTTCTTTTTACTATTTTTGCCATTTTTTTTTTTTTATTTTTTTTTTTTTTGGTGTCACCAAGATGCCTGTTTGCCAGGTTTTCATCAAGGGATGATTTTTTTGGATTTTACAGGTTTTTAGCCCAGCTCTCTAATGCTATGCATAGAACTTTCTCAGGTGTAAACTATTAATAGGTTATGTCAGTTGTTCTCCATCAGGTGTGGCCAACTGATAAGCTTCGGAACCAAATGCAGTAGTAATGATATAAGGACCAAGCCAATTAGCCTCAAACTTACTAGGCTTTTCACAGTCTGCTTGATTTTTGGGATTCTGCATGAGAACCAAGTCACCGATTTCAAACTTTCTCACCATGACTCTTTTTTTATAACTTCTACAAAGATGATTTTGATATGCCTGTAGATGATTTAAGGTATTTTGTCGTCTTTCTTGTAACATTTCTAGCTCATGGAGACGAGTATGTATGTACTCTTCATCATCAATCATTCCTTTCAAAGAAATGCAAAGAGAAAGAATTTTGACCTTGATGGGTAATATGGCCTCAGATCCGTAGACCAGGGAAAATGGAGTGGCTCCAGTAGGGGTACGGATGCTGGTACGATAGGCCCATAAAGCAGGATTGAGTTGTAGGTGCCAATCTCAGCCAGCGTCATTGATGGTCTTCTTCAGAATGCGAAGGATTGTTTTATTTGACACCTCAGCTTGGCCGTTACCTTGCGGGTAGTATGGAGTGGAAAAGTGGTGTTGGATGTGGAATCGCTCACAGAGTTCACGAACGTCCTGATTTTTGAATGGACTGGAGTTTACTGTGATGATGGATTGTGGGACACCATATCGGCAAATGATGTAATTCAAGATAAACTTGGATATTTGCTTACCGGTGATGTAAGTGAGAGGGACGACTTCAATCCACTTAGTAAAATACTCAGTAGTGGTGATTATGAATTTATGGCCATTAGACGAGGATGGATGGATCTTACCCATGAGGTCGAGTCCCCATTGTGCAAAAGGCCATGGAGAAGTGATCGGTCTTAATTCCTATGCAGGTGCATGAATCAGGTCGCTATGCACCTGGCATTTCCAATATGTTCTGACAAACTGAAGAGCATCTTTTTCCAATGTCAGCCAGTAGTATCCCAGTCTGGTGACTTTCCTAGCTAAGGTTGGACCACTCGAATGAGATCCACATATACCCTCATGTACTTCTCGTAAAGTTGTTTGGAGTTCATCAGTGTCGAGACAACGAAGAAGGGTGTTGTCAAAGCCACGGCAGTATAAAGTGTCACTGATGATGGTATGTTTGGCCGCTTTTTGGATGAAGGATTTTCTTTGGTTGTTGGACAGGTTTGGTGGGAGGATTTGGGATTTAAGATAGCCATATATGTCTTGATACCAAGGCGAACTGGGACCAACAATCTCACACACCATTTCGGACTCTGGAATATCGTATGCAGGCATCAGCAACTATTCCACTAAGAATTCAAATTGTGACACATTCTTAGGGATGTCTAGGAGAGATCCAATGGTAGCCATTGCATCGGCTTCTTTATTCTGTGTCCTCAGGATTTGTTCAAATGCAATCATTTTGAAATACATCAGGAAACTATCCACCATTCTTTTGTAGGGAAGCAACTTCTCATCCTTTGTGTCATAGTCATTATTTACTTGATTGATGACTAATTGAGAATCTCCGAATACGAGCAATGTCTAAATTTTCCATTTAATTGCTATCTTGAGACCTGTGACCAATGCCTCGTATTCTGCAACATTATTTGTACAAGGGAAGGCAATCCAAAATGATTTAGGAATTGAATCCCCTTGTGGTGTGATAAATAATATGCCAGCTCCTGAGCCGTGACCCATGTGGGACCCATCAAAGTATAGTTTCCATGGTGAAGTTGGTTCTATGGAAAATAGACTCATCAGGAAAATTAGTTATCAGTGGATGAGTAGCTTGGATTGGTGCATATGCCAGTTGATCTACTATTACTTGACCCTTTCTAGCCTTGTGCTCCACATACTATATGTCATATTCGCTTAAAATCATGACCCATTTTGCCAACAGTCCTATCAATGCTGCTCGACTCAGGAGATATTTTAATGGGTCAATCTTTGCTATCAGATGTGTTTGATGACTTAGCATATAGTGTCTTAGTTTTTGTGCTATGAAAACAACGCAAGGCATGCTCTTTCAATAGTTGTGTAATTGAGCTCATATCCAATTAGTGTGCGGACTGATATAATATATGGCTCTTTCTTTTTCTTCATGGTCATTTTGCACCAATAATGCCCCCAATGCATTTGTCATTGCGGAGACATACAAGATTAATGGTTTGCCCTCAATAGGGCATCAACATGGTGGTGTCAACAGATATTCTTTTATTTGGTCAAAGGCCATGTTGCACTTATCTGTCCATACAAAAGGAATGCTTTTGCGTAGCAATATTGGAATGGTTGACACTTGTCTGCCAACTGTGCAATGAAATGCCAAATAGACTGCAATCTGCCCTGAAGTGTGCGCAACTCACTAATTCCCTTTGGTGGAGGCATGTCTAGAATTGCTTTTACTTTTGCGGGATCAACCTCAATGCCTCATCTTGAAACAATGTATCCTAGCAGCTTGCCTGAAGTGACTCCAAAGACACACTTCTTTGGGTTCAATCTAACCTTGTAATCCTCAAGCCGTCTAAAAATTTTATCCAAGACTTTGAGATGTTCTATCCTTGTCGAAGATTTTGCCAATAGGTCATCCACATAATCTTCCATTAGAATGTGCATCATGTCATGGAAGATTGTTGTCATAGCCCTCTGGTAGGTTGCACCTGCATTCTTTAGGCCAAAAGGCATGACGTTCCAATAGTATGTTCCCCAAGGACAAGTGAATGTTGTTTTATGTTGATCCTCTGTTGCAATCCGGATTTGGTTATAGCCAGAAAAGCCATCCATGAGAGATAGCATCTCATATCCTGCCGTGAGGTCAACGATCATGTCTATGTTTGGTAGGGGGAAGTCATCCTTTGGACAAGCTTTGTTTAAATCTCTGAAATTCGTGCAAATATGGATTTGTCCATTCAGCTTGGTAACAAGAACAATGTTTGATATCCAATCCACATAATCAATTGACCTTATGAATTCAGCATCCAGTAACTTTTTTAATTCCGCCTTGACAAGTAGTGCGATCTATGGGTGCATCTTGCGCAACTTTTGTTTGACCGGCTTGATTCCTGGGATTAAAGGAAGATGATGCAGAACCAATTCAGGATCAATCCCTGGCATGTCAGTATATGACCATGTGAAGTTAACTTTTCTCTCTGTGAAGAATTGTTTAAATTCAGGTGTTTCTTCATCTGATAATGATGCAGCCAAGAGAATCGTTTTGGGATTCTCTGGTGTAGCTATATTAACTTTTGTTGTATCCTCAATGAGCATGGCTGATTTTTCCTGTGTTACGGGGAGAAATTCCAATCCTCCATCCTTAGGCACCTTAGAGAGGTTTTCACCTTCAGATGCGTCCTTTGCTTTTACTATTTTACTACCAGAAGGTGCCTTGCGGTTTTCACCTAAAGGCATTTCTTTTTATTTTTTATTTTTTGTATTTTTGTGACTGGAGGATTGCACAGTCTCCCCGAAATAAGCTGCACAATCTAGATCAATGGAGAAACCTATTTTGTGATCCCCCCATGGAATACCATCTCTTAGTCCCATGAATTCTGCAATTGCCTCATCATTCTGAAATATGTCCATCATCGGTGGATCTTGTTGGTCCCAGTCGATTAGTTGTGGGTACACAAGGGGGATTCCATCGTTAGTGTTGGTAAAGGATGGGGAAGATGCGGAAAGTGTGCAAATTGATGCCTCAAGTGTAAAGGAAAAGTTGTCAATTTCCACTTCCGTGTCTGATGCAATGGATAGTCCATACTCTAAGTCAGATGAATCAAATTCAAAATCATAATATGGGATGAAATTATCAACATCGTGACTAGTGGTAGGTATTTCAGAAGCATGGATAATGGGCTCAGATAGGTTAGGCTCATGGGTGGGCTCAGGAATGGGGTGGGATGATTCAGGTATTATCAACGACACTTTATGTTCTTCTGGGTTCCAAGGAATGCTTGCCCATTTCTTGTCTTTAGAATGTCAGTCAATAGGGTCAATGTTATATTGCTGGCAGAATCATTCTTCAAAAGAAGGTTGGCCAGGTTCTAAGAATAGTTCATCAATGTCATAGTCATTGACGGTTTTTTCAGATCCCCATTCCCATTCATTTGAGTCTGTTTCGGTTAGGGATTCTTCGCTTGTCCCGACACTTTCTATTGCCATTATGTCCTTACTTGAAAATTCATAGATACATTGATCGTCAATTCCGAGTTGGTTGAACCCTAGCCCTATGTATCTTGGTCTTGTTGTTATAATAATAGGTTCCCTTCTTCCATTGTTGTTCTTTCCAAGGCCACTTGTGCCATCAAAACCTTGGGCTTTGCATATATCATATCCTTTTCCATAAAGATGCAACGGTAGTGGAGATAACTCTGTTGGGTCTTTGTAGATCCAGTTATCCATGTCAATGATGTCTTCATCACCCATATCGCCTCACCGTGTAAAAACACTTTTTGGTGGAATGTTGAAAGTTACTTTGGGCTCAATTGCAAAACAAGGTCTACCATAGACTTTTGGTGGCTTCGGTATTGTGGTTATAAAATAAGCCGTATTTAATTTGAATTCCCCACAACCAAGGTCCTGGATCTGAATATCTTTACTTGGGATGGAAGTCGATGGAGATGGTGTGGTAGAAGATGATGGAATGGATGATTTCACGAGTTTCGTTGGGTCAATGTATTTGGATGCGGTGGAAGATGAAGCTTCCCGATTGATGGGTACCTGGTGCTCAACAGTAGCTCACAGGTTGGTGCAGTATTGGAATGGATCAGGATCTCCTGGGATGGTGATCTCAGTTCCATCAAAAGGGAATTTGAGGCATTGGTGGTATGTTGATGGAATAGCCTTTATAGCATGGATCCATGGATGACCAAGTAAGATATTGTAGTGTATATCACGATCTAGGACCTGGCATGTTGTGTCTATGATGACAGGTCCAACCTGGAGAGGAATGGTAATAATGCCTTTAGAAGCATGTTCTTCATCATCATATGCTTTGATGACGATGCTCTTGCTAGCGTCTACACACGCATCAGAAAAACCAAGAGCTTTGACCAATTTGAGAGAGAAAATGTTCAATCCTGCTCTGCCATCTACTAGGACTCGTCTAACCTTATGCTTATGGACAAAGACTTCAATGTGAAGGGCGTCATTATGCAATGGTTTAGGTGACGAATAGTCGTTGTCTGAAAAGGCGATGTGGTGAGGTGAATTCAGGTATCCAACCATAGTCTCAAAATGGTTGACATCGATGTTGGTAGGGTTGGATGACTCTTGCAGTACTTTATCTAGGATGGCCTTATGCGTGGGTGAAATATGGAGTAGTTCAAGAATGGATATTTGAGCAGGTGTTTTATTTAACTGCTCAACAATGTTGAACTCCGATTTTGGGATGGATTGTCTAGCGGATGCACCAGGTATGGTGATCTTTGGTTGATGGGCAGAAGGACCTAGGATAGTGACCTTGCCTTTACGCGTAGTCACATTGCATTCAAAGGCTCTTTTGATGTTCATGGTATTAACAAATTCATCTTCATTAGCAGCGTGAAGATTTTTTATATCGGTACCATCGAGATAACTGTATGTAGGACGAGTAGTATTATAGGCTGGACGGATATGGTTGGCTTGATTGTTTGTATGATTTGTGCTAGACGAGGAAGCTTTACCATGATCCTACAGTGGGTTTTTGTGTATGGTATGATCTACATTAGATGAAAAAGATTGACCACCCAACTCAATGGTGTGGTTCTCTATAAGATCTTGCACCATATTTCGCAATTGGCGACAAGAGGAGGTTTTGTGCCCTTTGGCACGGTGGTAATCACAGAATGAACTATCATCCCACCATGATGGCTTGAATTGACTAGGTTCATATGGTTTTGGCTCTTCCAGCATGATGACATCGTTTTGAAGAAGTTGCTTTAAGACAGTTTTGATAAGTTCACCCAACGGAGTGTATGTACGTTTTTGGAACTGTCGTGGTTGACGCAACTGCCTTTGATTTGATTGTGCATGATTTCTTTGGAGAGCATTGGCAGTTGGTGTCGGTGTAGTTACAGGTGTGTTTTGATTATGTACTCCTTTGATTGTGAGTATGTGACTTGTTGCATTGACAGTTTTTGCATCAACTACACCATCACTTGTGATGTGTTTGTTCTTAACCCAGTATTTGTTTTTGTCATTTGAGTTACTTGGGTTATTATTGGTGGTGGCGTTGATGGTTTTGCCACCATATTTCAATTCACCTTTAGCAATCAAGGCTTTCTCCAGTTGAACACCCTTTTCAACAAGGTCAACAAAAGTGGTGCAACAATGGACTTGTAATCCATACCTTAGTGGTCCAAGGAGATTTTGTACAAACATGGTTACTTTCTCCTTTTCAGGTATTTCTACCGGACATCTTCTTGCTAAGGTTCTCCATCTTTGAAAGAATGGAATGAAAGTCTCTCTTGCATCCTCTTGGGTAAGTTTGCATAAGGAGGCGATGTCAATGTTTGTGTCAATATTGTAAGCATAGTTTTTGACAAACTTGTTTGCCAGTTCATCCCATGTTTTTATTCCCTTAGGAAAAAGTGAGAACCATTCTAGTGCATGAGCTCCAAGACTTCTAGAAAAGAGTCTCATGAGATAAGTTTTCTCATAAGCAATGTCAATACAACTATTGGTGAATTCCCTTATGTGTTCAAGGGGGTTTGTTTTGCCTTTATACTTGGGAAAATGAGGGACCACATATCCATGAGGAAATGGTGGCATATACAAAGTTGTATCAAACGGATAAGGACACAAGTCATGTGACATGTATGACTTTTTATTGGATTGTTGCAAGGTCTCCACTTGTGTTTGAAGAGCAGCGAGTTGGTGTGTGAGTGCTTCCACCATTGGATGGTTGGTAGCATCACCTATGTTGGTGATAGAGGTGGTTTGAGTCCCCTACTATTGTGATGAGATGTTATTATTGGGAATGGGTTGCCGGCAAGAAAAATGAGTGTTGTGATTAGGCGGTTGTTGGAAATGAGTATTTTGATGAGGGATGTGTTGTTGCATATGGATTTGAGAAGCATAAGTGGGAATGTGATATCCTGCCATGTTGGACTGAATTTGAGGACCTTGCTGGTTTTGATTTTTTTGATGTCCAATTGGAGTGTAGGATTGAGCACCTTGTTGATTTTGACCGTGTTGATGCCCAAATGGAGTATAGGTTTGAGTGCCTTGATTGCCTTGCCCAAATAAAAGATTTTGACTTTGAGGAATGTTGGTGTTGGTATTACCCTGTGATGAAGTGGATTGGGTGCCTTGAATGAAAACTCTTCATTTATTTCTCCCAAATGGGTTGGATGAGTTGGTTGCTATGGCACTTGAAGAACCTAATAATAGGTTTGCTGATGTACTCATGGAACTAGATGTAGTTCCAAAGAGGTTTGATGTGGTTGCCCCCATTATTTGTGAAGAAATCGTGGATGTTTGTTGGGGGATGGATTGTGATGTGGTGTTGGTTTGGGAAGATGATCCCCCAATAGATGTTGTATTGGTTGTGGTAGTGGTATGACCAAGGGAGGTAGAATTGAGTGTGTTGATGACATTTTGTGAAGAAGCTCCCATGGAGGAATTGTGTGATAGTGGAGTGGGAGAAGTTGGTCTAAGAGAATTGTATGATGTTGGAGTGGGAGAAGTTGCTCTAAGAGTGTTAAGGTCAAATCCCTTTGGTAACTTAGCCCCTTGGTCAAGGAGCATAGCTAGGAATCTAGAAGAGACATTTAAGACTACTTCTTCTACAAAAGCAGCAACTTCTAGATGTTGAGCGGTAGCTAATATGTCTTCTTCAAAGACATCCCCATTTTGATCCCATCGGATAAATGGTTCAAAAATATGTGAGGGAGATGATGGTATGTTCATCTCACTAAAAGGATTGATTGTGGAATTTTCCATGTCAAAACTAGGATTATTCATGGTATTGGGAAATGAGTCCATGCCAGTTGTGAACTCAAGAAAGTTGTTGTCTTGTCCAAAGGAATCCATGAGTCTTTTCTTTTTTTGTAGTCTAGTTTCAACCATACAAAGTTTTGCTCAACTTGGGATGATGGAAGAAAAATGATCTAAAAATGAAACTATGTTTTTGGTTTTTTTGGATTTTTTAAAATGATGATATGAAAAAGACTTGTGGATGCAAGTTGAATGATACTAAATGATAGATGCTAAAATGATATGTAATAAGTGATCCTAAGATGTACTTACTAATGAGAGATCTAAAGAGGACAAACTTGGACAAACAATGTTCTTGCAATGATTCAGCTTTTGGAAAACCAATGGACCGTGGAAGGACTATAACTAGGACAAAGTGAAATTTCCACACTAGACTATTGAGTGGGATATGCTTCACCAAAGGATTGAAAAAATGACAAGGATAATTGGGTCCAATGATAACCTATTGATGAATGCAAAGTTTGGACAATGAAATGGTAAGAGTCAACTCCTAAAATCTTCCAAAGTGAGTGTCTAAGGAGGTGGTGAAGCTACCAATGCAATCTAGTGAAAGTGACCTTTTATGGTATGCAATTATTTTGAGGGAAAGTTGAGCAAGTCAGAGTTTTGTCTGGACTGTAACAGTGAAGAAAGATCTAATTGACTTGAAGACAAGTTGTGAACTTTCTGTTTTGATAGTGAAAAATTGTTTGAAATGTCTGGCAGATGCGTTGCAACAAATGCATTGCAACAGAGTAGATGTGGCTCACTGAATCAAATGTGGTTCAGGAAGTGTCGAATGTGACATAGTGTTGTGAATGTGGGTTTGTATCTGGCAAATGCGGCTCAGTTAACCGAATACGGCTCATTGGGTGTGAATGCGGCTCAGTAATTATCTATTGCATCTTGATAGAGCAAATGCAGCTCCTGATAGCTCAAATGCTACTCATCAGAGTGAATGCGGTTTTCCAGATGTCAAATGTGGTGCAGTAGAGTGCTTGCATCACAATATGTAGTTTTATAGAAAAACCTGAACATAGTTTGTAGTTTTCGACCAGTTTTTGTGATTCCAGTTTGTGATTTTGTAATTTGTTTGAAGATTATTATGAATTCTTGGAAAACATAGAAATAAAAAATATGAAATGCTTATTCAAATAGACTCACTCTTAGAATTCAAGTGGGTCATCCTTGCAATCACAGCCCACATCTTAAAATCACGTCGACTCACACAACCTTGTCACCCCCTAGAGGGCGCCTGTGTTTTTGTCTTTTCCAGGTGCGTACTCAAGGTGACGGAAGTGGATACCGAATCCCTTGAGAAAACAATCCGTGGTGATTATATGGTGAGTGTCTTGGGGGGAGATTCTTCCCTCCCCTTGCACTGTGATTGAAAGAATTTCTGGTTACTGACATGGCTGGCTACTACACTAGGTTCTTAGTAAGTCTTTTCGTTCAGTGTGACAATGGATATACTCCCTTGAGAGACCTCCCAACCTTTAGAACAAAGGTTTTGGGGATGGTTATCCTGTCAACTACTGTCAAGTTGGATTTTCATCAACAACTTGCTTTTGATTATAGTGGGTTGGAAACCTTGGCTTTAGGTGTTCCCACTTAGGTCGTTCCCGTAGGGTGAGTACTTTTTCCCACTATGGCAGGCCTTCTAAGGGTTGTAATAAAGCATTAAATGCATAAGTATGAAAAAGGGATAGGTCTGGTTTTTTGATCACCCAGTAAAGGGGAGAGCATATGCCTACTATCCAAAACACACAAATAAAGTGTTCAATTTTAAACCCAAAATAAAAAGATTTTCTAATCTAAGTGAAGATGTTGCTTCACACAGACATGGTGTTCGTTTTTAACCAAATTAAAAAATGTGGTGGCTACCCTAGATTGGTAAATTCCAATTAAATTGCCTATCCTAGGATTGGTAAATTGAAATTTATGTGACTATCCTAGGGTTGGTTCTTTTTAAACACCAAAAATGAAAGAACACAAAAATTCTGGTCGCGGATGCATCGGATCCAGATTACAATGATGATCAAAAAGAACAACAAAGATTACTAGTTACCCATGGCTCGGCAGAGCGGATGCGGCTCGATTTCTATCAAATGCATCGTGGAAGATCAAATGCATCACTGGAAGGTGCGTATGCGGCTCGACAGAGTGGTTGTGTCACTCGCGATCGCAAATGCGATGCGACAGGGGGAATGCGTCATTCCGTACTGGACCTGCGAAAAAAAGTTTGAAGCCGAAACTTGCAAAAAAAAAGGTTGTGTTGGAAAGTTGGGTTCACCAATGTAATGACCTAAAATATTCTTGCAAACATCAACACTTATTAGTTGTACCTGCAAGTTAATATAAATCAACAATGAAATGCAATGAAGTTAAAAACACAAAGTAATGTAAGAAATTGGAAAGATCTCACCTATCCTTTGACTCCATGACTGATTTTCATTGTACCTTCTCAAGCTTTACTGCAATGATAGATTGCCCTCATATTTTGTGTGAGCAAACTTTTCTAATGCCTAGTCTTAACAATGCCTTTGAAGGATTTTAAATTATTAAACTATGCAAACTAGAAAGTAAATTCTATTATGCAAGCAATAATAATATGCCTAAGATCAAATGCCCTATGATGGAAGAATGCCTATAGTAAACGTGTAAACAAATGATCATGGATCCGAAAATGAGATCAAGATTGTCATTTTATAGAAAATGCAATCTTGAATGGACGGTCAAGATGAGAGATTGAAGAATACCCTAGAATCAAAGGTCAAGATTCAATAAGGCAACCCTAATTAGGGTTAGGGAAAAATACCCATAGGTGTAAATAAGATTTAATTAAATGAATTAAATCCAGACTGAATGTGACAGTGGAGATGAAATTAGTAAAAATCAGAAGACAGGAGGATGAGACTTTAGAAAATCAATAATTTTGGAAATTACTTGATTTGTAGAGGAATATTTCCCTTTTGAATTAAATTAATTCAAAAATAGAAGATTTTGTGAGGTAATTAGTAATTGATTTTTGAAATTAATTACTAAATGAAGAATCAGTTAAGTATGTGAGATATTTTTAAATGATTTGTTTTATTTAAAAATATAGAAATGTCACATGCCATAATTAAATAATTAAAATAATTATTTAATTTAGAAGAAGTAGTTAATTAATTAAATAAATAAATGAATTTATTTAATTAAGAGAGGATTTAGGAATTAGTGACACATTAAAAAAATATATTTTAAATATATTCATTTAATAATCAAGAGGATATTAATGATAAGGATTAATTAAATAAATTGATGACTTTATTTAATTATTAGAAGACTTTAACAATTAGTGACATATTAAATTAAATAAATAAGATTTATTTATTTAATAATCATGAAGAATGAAAATTTATGAATTAATTAAATAATCATGAATTATTTAACTAATAGTTGAATGTGGGTTAGGGACATAATTCAAATGTTACAATTATGCTAGGATGGAAAGTGGTAAAATAGTGTTCGCAAGCCCAGGTCATTTTTAGGTGTCTACACAAGGCACTGGTTTCCCCTATTTAGATTACATCAGTTCTATCCATTTCATTTGACATATTTTAATTAAACATATTAATTCATACTTTATGCAACTCATACCAAGTTAGGATCATATTCTTTCCACTATCAAATTGCCATTTGTGGATAGTTAGATCAAGTAGGAAAAGTAAAATTCAAAATCTGTGTCACTCATATAGGTACACCCGCCTAGGTCTAGTAGAACCTGAAGAGTAGAAGGAACAATTGCATCAATTGTCCTTGTTAGTTGGCCAAAAGTGTTGTGAGAGCTTGGCAACCTCTCATGGTTTAAACTAGCATTTTTTAGACCCAACAAATTGGCAACTCTGCTGGGGAATCAACTAGAAGAATTGTCTGGTAGTAGACAACCTTTCCATATAAAGTCATTTTAGAAAACCATAATTGAAATTTGAAAGAAATTGACTCCGCTGGGTAAGACAACCAAAATCTTTTCTCACTTTTATAAAAAAGTGGGTGGCAACTCTGAATGAATAAAAGTATTGTAACTGATAAGATAAAATACAAATCAGAAAGGAATCAACCTAGAGTTCAAACTATCACGGTAGCTCACAACATGCAGGGAAGAAGATCTTTGTACAAAGGTGATGGTTCTGAGGATAAAGGAAAGTCAAATCACAAAAGTAATCAGGGCAAGAAAGTATTCAATGAATTGGATGCAACAACTAGAGACAAAGCATCAAAATTATTTCTAGAAACACACAATTCATATGATACACTTGCAAATGAAGAAAGCTCACCGAAAGAACTTCACACTCCTAAAGGGAAGACAAATCATTCCCACCAAATAGACCCTGAGAACGCTGTTGAATGCATGGCTGAATTTGAAGCTAGAAAAAGGAGAGAATTTGAATGTGAACAAGAACTTAATTGTGATAAAATGTTTGAAGAAAATCATGAGCTCATGGCATAGGATGAGGAAGATCCACAGTTGGAACAAATGGGGAAAAATGCAAAAAGGTTACTTATAGATTATGAGCAACAAATCCAAGCTATAAACAAAATGAAAAGGATGAAGTTACACGAAGCTTAGATCAAAACACCAATAGCTAACTCACCCAAATATACCCCTCCCCACAATAGGAAGCCATCAAATCCCCCACAAGCTAGCCAAAATCCGCCAAGGAATTTTAATAGAAACACAAATGCTCCACCACAACACTGAAATATTCGGCCACCTCCTTATCAGTAGTATATACCCCCACAAGGCCCACAATATATGGCAAATAACAACCTACTTTACCAACAACAGCATTTTCAAAACCCCCCCCCACAATGCACAACTATGATTAGACAATTTTATTTTTCTGGATTTCAGATTTATCCTCACCCCCCAGACAGCAGTTGGAGGAACTTAGTCCCTAAATTCATAGGAAGTAATGCAATTACAGCTGAGGATCATCTGAGAAATTTCAAAATAGTCATTCAGGATTTGGATATGCAGCATGAGGATGTACACATGAGATTATTCATGATGTCATTGATTGAGGATTCCAGGGACTGGTTTAATAGCTTACCGATGACATCAATTTATTCCCTTCAAATGTTCTATGACCTATTTCTCCAACAATATGGAAATCACTGTGCATATGATTTTGCATTACATGAGTTAGTAACAATTCAAAAAAATCAGAATGAGTCAGCCTTTGATTTTAACCAGAGATTTGTTAAATTACATAATAAAATACCTCAAGCTGCCAAATTGAATGATAAAGTTGCATTGGGTATCTATTCAAAGGCCTTTGATACTAAAATAGGGTATGAACTAAGAAGCAAAGATCCTAGGAATGTGGCTGAGGCCCAAAAGATAACTTTGACTATAGAAAATAACAGAAAAGCTATAGGAATGTTTTCTAAAAGGGAAAACCCTAGAGTTCCCCAATATGTCCCCTTAAATAGGCAAGAGAACACATATAGAAATGAGAGACTGAGGTTGCATGATATGCCTTATAATACCAATTGGAAGGATGGGAAGCCGGTAGGTGATAGGCCAAAGAATAAGGAAACATTAGATCCACTAAAAAGAAACGGAGCATATATGGTAGATAAGAGTCCATGGTGTCTAGTCTATTATGCACCACATTCCCTAGAACATTGTGTAATAGCTCAGTCAGTATCAGAGGAAGATATACCAGAAAATGGTGGTGGTGAAGACCAGAATGTATATTTAACATCCCACATTCTTAACCCTCTAGAATAGGAATATGCATCATCAGAGGAGGAGGGATATGAATACAATGTAGACCACCAAAAATACAATGTTCACATGGTAGAGCAGCATGTTTTCTCAGACCATGAGGAAGATGAAAGTGAGCAAGACCCCCTTGTTGCATCAAGACAGAATAATAGATACAATATAAGAAGACCAAGTGAAGAGGATATTAAAAGGTTGATGATTGCAACAGTAGAGGAATATCGTTTGAGAAACAGAATAGTAAATAAAGATGAAGGTTTCCCAAGGGGGATATTCATAAAAAATAAAAATACATCAGATGAGACATCAAAAGGGACTGATAATAAGCAATCAAACACTAGAGAACAAAAGGGGTCTCCTAAGGAAGAAAGCAAGAAACCTCCCATGGAAAAACAAAATCCAAATCAAACATCAAGGCTGGAGAAAAAAGAGAACAAAGGAGAATGCACTGAATCTAAAAGGGCAATCAAAGTTGAAGGTACATCTTTTGATTTTATGCAAGCATTATCTCAATTAAAAATGTCTATGCCCTTAATTGAAATGATGAAAATCAAGGAATATAGGGAAAGTACCATACAACTTATTTCTAATGGAAGTCAAAATGTAAGCCCTGGGAATAAAGAGGTCTTTGAAATGAGTAATAAAAGGGAAGAGGTAGAAATCCCAGAGGCCTGCCTAATGAACACACCGTAGATCGACCCATTCTTCACTACTTTGCTCATAAGTGGCAAGGTAGTAAGAAACTGCATGATAGATTCAGGTGCCTCCATGAATATCATGCCAGTAGGGGTAATGAAATAGCTTGGTTTATGGGTAGATGTGGAAGGAGGTAAATGTTATGCTATGGATAGTAGACCTGTTCCAGTTGTGGGAATAATGAAAAATGTAGAGGTAAGATTAGCAGCTTACCCACAAGCTACTTACACTATTGACATAACTATTATTGACACACCTCCACAATTTGGAATGCTTCTATCAAGATAGTGGACTGCTGCAGTAGGAGGCAATGTACAATTTGACTTATCATATGCCACCATACCAATGAATGGAGAAAAAATAAAATTGTATAGAGAATCTAGAATGAATCAAATTGTTGAATATGTTCCTCAAGAGCCACTAAATTGCTTCTGTGATGTTGATTTGGGAAGTTTTAGAGTGGAACTATCTCAGCCTGAATTGGAAAGAAAAAATCCAATTGATCAAAACATCTCTGAAAATCAACAAGGAGTATGGAGAATGTATTTTGATGGAGCTTGCAGCCAAGAGGGTAATGGAGCTGGTATAGTTTTTATATCTCCTAATGGTTTGACTTATAAATATTCATTTCTATTAGCATTTGAATGTACAAACAATATAGCAGAATATGAAGCTTTGCTGACTGGTATAAATTTAGCTGTTAAACACAAAATTAAAAACTTAACAGTTTTTGGAGATTCAGAACTGGTTGTATCTTAGATTAGATCAAAGTATGTGGCAAAAAATAAAAGACTAAAACAATACAGAAATGCTATATGGGATACAATTGAACTATTTGATGCTTTCTCCATTGATTGGGTGGACAGATCAAAGAACATAATGGCAGAGTTTTTGGCCAATGTAGCACTAAAACAAGATGACATCACACTGGCAGGAATTTCCCAAGTAGAATTCAAAACAAGACCTGCAATACTAGACAACATATATAGTTGGCAGGTTTTCAATGATGATACTGACCTTTTGAAATTCCTTAATGTATAGACTAGTATGAGGCTCAAGAAATTTATTTCAACGCCTTTGTAGAAGAAGAAAATGGAGAAGAGACAGTGTTTGGAAAGAAGGTCCTGCAACTCAAAACTAATAAACTTCCCAAAGGATTGGTAGCCTTGGAAAGAGTATATGATGGAAGTGATCGATCCCTTATGAAACAAACCCCAGTCAGAGGGGAAGATATTGAAGAAATAAACTTGGGGACTGAACTATCACTAAGAAAGGTATATATTGGGAAAAAGATAATCCCTACTATCCGAAGAATGTTGATTTCATTGTTGAGAAAATATAAACATGTGTTCGCATGGTCTTATGAAGACCTCAAGGCATATAGAGAGGATCTATTTCAACATGAAATTCCACTGAAAGCAGATGCAAATTAGTTTAGACAGAAACAAAGACCCATTAACCCCACTCTGGAACAAAAAATGCAGGAAGAATTGACCAAGCTTAGAGATGGAGGTATTATCAAACCTGTGAGACATTCAACATGAGTATCAAACTTTGTTCCTGTTAGGAAGAAGAATGGAGATATAAGACTGTGTGTAGATTTTAGAAATTTAAATGTAGCATCTCTTAAAGATAACTACCCACTATCTAACATGGAAGCTATTTTTGATAAAGTAACTGGATGTGAGTTGTTGTCTATGATGGATGGATTCTTTGGTTATAACTAGGTCAAGGTCAAAGAATGTGAGTAGTAGAAAATAGCCTTCACAACCCCATGGGGAACATATGTGTATGTGAGAATGCCTTTTGGTCTCACCAATGCAAGAGCAACATTCCAAAGGGCTATGGATTTAGCATTTGCTGATTTGATCAATGCTATAATGGTTGTGTATCAAGATGACCTCACAACTTACTCAAAAAGAGCTGAAGATCATATAGGGCACCTTGAAAAAATATTCATTAAGGCTTTAGAATATGGCATTAGTTTGAACCCTAAGAAGTGTCATTTTGTTGTTACAAAAGGGAAACTCCTAGGGCACATTGTATCAAATGAGGGAGTTAGGATAGATCCTGAGAGAGTTGAGGCTATAGATAAAGTCCCTATCCCTAAAAATGTGAAAGACATCCAGTCATTCTTTGGGTAGATTAATTTTGTTAGGAGATTTATATCCAACTTTGCTGAGATTGTCAAACCCATATCAAAAATGTTAAAAAAGAGAC
>CM021108.1:260229903-260306043 GCA_007115665.2 Sequoiadendron giganteum | reverse complement strand
AGGATCAATCCCTGGCATGTCAGTATATGACCATGTGAAGTTAACTTTTCTCTCTGTGAAGAATTGTTTAAATTCAGGTGTTTCTTCATCTGATAATGATGCAGCCAAGAGAATCGTTTTGGGATTCTCTGGTGTAGCTATATTAACTTTTGTTGTATCCTCAATGAGCATGGCTGATTTTTCCTGTGTTACGGGGAGAAATTCCAATCCTCCATCCTTAGGCACCTTAGAGAGGTTTTCACCTTCAGATGCGTCCTTTGCTTTTACTATTTTACTACCAGAAGGTGCCTTGCGGTTTTCACCTAAAGGCATTTCTTTTTATTTTTTATTTTTTGTATTTTTGTGACTGGAGGATTGCACAGTCTCCCCGAAATAAGCTGCACAATCTAGATCAATGGAGAAACCTATTTTGTGATCCCCCCATGGAATACCATCTCTTAGTCCCATGAATTCTGCAATTGCCTCATCATTCTGAAATATGTCCATCATCGGTGGATCTTGTTGGTCCCAGTCGATTAGTTGTGGGTACACAAGGGGGATTCCATCGTTAGTGTTGGTAAAGGATGGGGAAGATGCGGAAAGTGTGCAAATTGATGCCTCAAGTGTAAAGGAAAAGTTGTCAATTTCCACTTCCGTGTCTGATGCAATGGATAGTCCATACTCTAAGTCAGATGAATCAAATTCAAAATCATAATATGGGATGAAATTATCAACATCGTGACTAGTGGTAGGTATTTCAGAAGCATGGATAATGGGCTCAGATAGGTTAGGCTCATGGGTGGGCTCAGGAATGGGGTGGGATGATTCAGGTATTATCAACGACACTTTATGTTCTTCTGGGTTCCAAGGAATGCTTGCCCATTTCTTGTCTTTAGAATGTCAGTCAATAGGGTCAATGTTATATTGCTGGCAGAATCATTCTTCAAAAGAAGGTTGGCCAGGTTCTAAGAATAGTTCATCAATGTCATAGTCATTGACGGTTTTTTCAGATCCCCATTCCCATTCATTTGAGTCTGTTTCGGTTAGGGATTCTTCGCTTGTCCCGACACTTTCTATTGCCATTATGTCCTTACTTGAAAATTCATAGATACATTGATCGTCAATTCCGAGTTGGTTGAACCCTAGCCCTATGTATCTTGGTCTTGTTGTTATAATAATAGGTTCCCTTCTTCCATTGTTGTTCTTTCCAAGGCCACTTGTGCCATCAAAACCTTGGGCTTTGCATATATCATATCCTTTTCCATAAAGATGCAACGGTAGTGGAGATAACTCTGTTGGGTCTTTGTAGATCCAGTTATCCATGTCAATGATGTCTTCATCACCCATATCGCCTCACCGTGTAAAAACACTTTTTGGTGGAATGTTGAAAGTTACTTTGGGCTCAATTGCAAAACAAGGTCTACCATAGACTTTTGGTGGCTTCGGTATTGTGGTTATAAAATAAGCCGTATTTAATTTGAATTCCCCACAACCAAGGTCCTGGATCTGAATATCTTTACTTGGGATGGAAGTCGATGGAGATGGTGTGGTAGAAGATGATGGAATGGATGATTTCACGAGTTTCGTTGGGTCAATGTATTTGGATGCGGTGGAAGATGAAGCTTCCCGATTGATGGGTACCTGGTGCTCAACAGTAGCTCACAGGTTGGTGCAGTATTGGAATGGATCAGGATCTCCTGGGATGGTGATCTCAGTTCCATCAAAAGGGAATTTGAGGCATTGGTGGTATGTTGATGGAATAGCCTTTATAGCATGGATCCATGGATGACCAAGTAAGATATTGTAGTGTATATCACGATCTAGGACCTGGCATGTTGTGTCTATGATGACAGGTCCAACCTGGAGAGGAATGGTAATAATGCCTTTAGAAGCATGTTCTTCATCATCATATGCTTTGATGACGATGCTCTTGCTAGCGTCTACACACGCATCAGAAAAACCAAGAGCTTTGACCAATTTGAGAGAGAAAATGTTCAATCCTGCTCTGCCATCTACTAGGACTCGTCTAACCTTATGCTTATGGACAAAGACTTCAATGTGAAGGGCGTCATTATGCAATGGTTTAGGTGACGAATAGTCGTTGTCTGAAAAGGCGATGTGGTGAGGTGAATTCAGGTATCCAACCATAGTCTCAAAATGGTTGACATCGATGTTGGTAGGGTTGGATGACTCTTGCAGTACTTTATCTAGGATGGCCTTATGCGTGGGTGAAATATGGAGTAGTTCAAGAATGGATATTTGAGCAGGTGTTTTATTTAACTGCTCAACAATGTTGAACTCCGATTTTGGGATGGATTGTCTAGCGGATGCACCAGGTATGGTGATCTTTGGTTGATGGGCAGAAGGACCTAGGATAGTGACCTTGCCTTTACGCGTAGTCACATTGCATTCAAAGGCTCTTTTGATGTTCATGGTATTAACAAATTCATCTTCATTAGCAGCGTGAAGATTTTTTATATCGGTACCATCGAGATAACTGTATGTAGGACGAGTAGTATTATAGGCTGGACGGATATGGTTGGCTTGATTGTTTGTATGATTTGTGCTAGACGAGGAAGCTTTACCATGATCCTACAGTGGGTTTTTGTGTATGGTATGATCTACATTAGATGAAAAAGATTGACCACCCAACTCAATGGTGTGGTTCTCTATAAGATCTTGCACCATATTTCGCAATTGGCGACAAGAGGAGGTTTTGTGCCCTTTGGCACGGTGGTAATCACAGAATGAACTATCATCCCACCATGATGGCTTGAATTGACTAGGTTCATATGGTTTTGGCTCTTCCAGCATGATGACATCGTTTTGAAGAAGTTGCTTTAAGACAGTTTTGATAAGTTCACCCAACGGAGTGTATGTACGTTTTTGGAACTGTCGTGGTTGACGCAACTGCCTTTGATTTGATTGTGCATGATTTCTTTGGAGAGCATTGGCAGTTGGTGTCGGTGTAGTTACAGGTGTGTTTTGATTATGTACTCCTTTGATTGTGAGTATGTGACTTGTTGCATTGACAGTTTTTGCATCAACTACACCATCACTTGTGATGTGTTTGTTCTTAACCCAGTATTTGTTTTTGTCATTTGAGTTACTTGGGTTATTATTGGTGGTGGCGTTGATGGTTTTGCCACCATATTTCAATTCACCTTTAGCAATCAAGGCTTTCTCCAGTTGAACACCCTTTTCAACAAGGTCAACAAAAGTGGTGCAACAATGGACTTGTAATCCATACCTTAGTGGTCCAAGGAGATTTTGTACAAACATGGTTACTTTCTCCTTTTCAGGTATTTCTACCGGACATCTTCTTGCTAAGGTTCTCCATCTTTGAAAGAATGGAATGAAAGTCTCTCTTGCATCCTCTTGGGTAAGTTTGCATAAGGAGGCGATGTCAATGTTTGTGTCAATATTGTAAGCATAGTTTTTGACAAACTTGTTTGCCAGTTCATCCCATGTTTTTATTCCCTTAGGAAAAAGTGAGAACCATTCTAGTGCATGAGCTCCAAGACTTCTAGAAAAGAGTCTCATGAGATAAGTTTTCTCATAAGCAATGTCAATACAACTATTGGTGAATTCCCTTATGTGTTCAAGGGGGTTTGTTTTGCCTTTATACTTGGGAAAATGAGGGACCACATATCCATGAGGAAATGGTGGCATATACAAAGTTGTATCAAACGGATAAGGACACAAGTCATGTGACATGTATGACTTTTTATTGGATTGTTGCAAGGTCTCCACTTGTGTTTGAAGAGCAGCGAGTTGGTGTGTGAGTGCTTCCACCATTGGATGGTTGGTAGCATCACCTATGTTGGTGATAGAGGTGGTTTGAGTCCCCTACTATTGTGATGAGATGTTATTATTGGGAATGGGTTGCCGGCAAGAAAAATGAGTGTTGTGATTAGGCGGTTGTTGGAAATGAGTATTTTGATGAGGGATGTGTTGTTGCATATGGATTTGAGAAGCATAAGTGGGAATGTGATATCCTGCCATGTTGGACTGAATTTGAGGACCTTGCTGGTTTTGATTTTTTTGATGTCCAATTGGAGTGTAGGATTGAGCACCTTGTTGATTTTGACCGTGTTGATGCCCAAATGGAGTATAGGTTTGAGTGCCTTGATTGCCTTGCCCAAATAAAAGATTTTGACTTTGAGGAATGTTGGTGTTGGTATTACCCTGTGATGAAGTGGATTGGGTGCCTTGAATGAAAACTCTTCATTTATTTCTCCCAAATGGGTTGGATGAGTTGGTTGCTATGGCACTTGAAGAACCTAATAATAGGTTTGCTGATGTACTCATGGAACTAGATGTAGTTCCAAAGAGGTTTGATGTGGTTGCCCCCATTATTTGTGAAGAAATCGTGGATGTTTGTTGGGGGATGGATTGTGATGTGGTGTTGGTTTGGGAAGATGATCCCCCAATAGATGTTGTATTGGTTGTGGTAGTGGTATGACCAAGGGAGGTAGAATTGAGTGTGTTGATGACATTTTGTGAAGAAGCTCCCATGGAGGAATTGTGTGATAGTGGAGTGGGAGAAGTTGGTCTAAGAGTGTTAATATCAAATCCCTTTGGTAACTTAGCCCCTTGGTCAAGGAGCATAGCTAGGAATCTGGATGGGTCACTTAAGACCATTTCTTCCACAAAAGAGGCCACTTCTGCGTTTTGAGTTGTAGCTTGTATGTCTTCTTCAAAGACATCCCCATTTTCATCACGTCGGATAAATGGTTCAAAAAGATGTGATGGAGATGATGGGATGTTCATCTCACTAAAAGGATTGAAGTTGGAATTTTCCATGTCAAAACAAGGATTGTTCGTGGCATTAGGAAATGAGTTCATGCCAGTTGTGAACCCAAGAAAGTTGGTGTCTTGTCCAAAGGAATCCATGAGTCTTTTCTTTTTCTGTAGTCTAGTTTCAACCATACAAAGTTTTGCTCAACTTGGGATGATGGAAAAAAATGATCTAAATATGAGACTATGTTTTTGGTTTCTTTTTGGATTTTTAAAGGATGTTATGAAAAAGGCTTGTGGATGCAAGTGGAGTGATACTAAATGGAGATGCCAAATGATATGTAATAAATGATCCTAAGATGCACTTACTAGTGAGAGATCTAAAGAGGACAAACTTGGGCAAACAAAGTTCTTGCAATGATTCAACTTTTGGAAAACCAATGGACCGTGGAAGGACTATAACTAGGACAAAGTGAAATTTCCACACTAGACTATTGAGTGGGAAATAATTCACCAAAGGATTGACAAAATGACAAAGGTAATTGGGTCCAATGATAACCTATTGTTGAATGCAAAGTTTGGACAATGAATGATAAGAGTCAACTCCTAAAATTTGCAAAAGTGAGTGTCTAAGGAGATGGTGAAACTATCAATGCAATCTAATGAAAATGAAACCTATTATGAGCCTAAAATGGTATCTAAAATGCAATGATTGATGGAAAGTTGAGCAATAGACCGTTTTGGTTTGGACTATAATAGTGAAGAAAGATTGGATTGACTGAAGATAGGTTTCAGAATTTTTGTTTTGACAGTGAGAAGTTAATTGCAGGTTCTAGCAAATGTGTCACAGCAAATGCGTTGCGACAGAGCAAATGCGGCTCACAGAATCAAATGCGGTTTTGTAAGTGTCGATTGCGACATAGTCTGGCGAATGCGGGTTTGTATCTGGAAAATGTGGCTCAAATATCCGAATGCAGCTCAATGATGGCAAATGTGGCTCTGTAAGTGTCTATTGCGGTTTAACAGAGCGAATGCGGCTCCTAATGGCTCAAATGCAGCTCATCTGAGTGAATGCGGCTTGGTATCTTGCAATTGGGGTGCAGCAGAGCACTTGCGTCGCAATATGAAATTTTAGGGAAAAACCCAAACACAGTTTGTAGTTTTTTGACAAGTTTTTGTGATTTCGATTTGTGATTTTTAATTTGTTGGAAGATTTTTTTTTTTAGTATCCTTGGCAAACACAGAAATCAAAAATATGAAATGATTGTTCAAACAGACTCACTCTTAATGGTCAAGTGGGTCATCCTCGCAATCACAGCCCACATCTTAAAATCACATCGACTCACACAGCCTTGTCACCCCCTAGAGGGCGCCCGTGTTTTTGTCTTTTCTAGGTGCATACTCAAGGTGATGGAAGTGGATACCGAATCCCCTGAGCAAACAGTCTGTGGTGATTATATGGTGAGTGTCTTGGGGGGAGATTCTTCCCTCCCCTTGCACCATGATTGAAAGGATGTTTGGTTACTGACTCGGCTGGCTACTACACTAGGTTCTTAGTAAGTCTTTTCATTCAGTGTGACAATGGATATACTCCCTTGAGAGACCTCCCAATCTTTAGAACAAAGGCTTTGGGGATGGTTATCCTATCTACTACTGTCAAGTTGGATTTTCATCAACAACTTGCTTTTGATTATAGTGGGTTGGAAACCTTGGCTTTAGGTGTTCCCACTTAGGTCGTTCCCATAGGGTGAGTACTTTTTCCCACTATGGCAGGCCTTCTAAGGGTTGTAATAAAACATTAAATGCATAAGTATGAAAAAGGAATAGGTCTGGCTTTTTGATCACCCAGTAAAGGGGAGAGCATATGCTTATTATCCAAAACACACAAAGCAAGATTGTTCAATTTTAAACCCAAAATAAAAAATTTCTAATCTAGGTGAAGATGTTGCTTCACACAAACATGGTGTTCATTGTTAACCAAAATGAAAGTATGGTGGCCACCCTAGATTGATAAATTTTAATTAGATTGCCTATCCTAGGATTGGTAAATTGAAATTTAATGTGACTATCCTAGGATTGGTTCTTTTTAAATACTTAAAAACAAAAAAGAACAAAAATGATCAATTTCTGGCCGCGGATGCGTCAGATCCAGATTACAATAATGACCAAAAAGAAAGACAATGATTACTAGTTACCTGCGGCTCGACAGAGTGGATGCGGCTCGGTTTCTGTCAAATGCATCACGACCAGTCAAATGCGTCGCTGGAAGGCTCGTATGCGTTGCAACAAAGCGGTTGCATCGCTCGCGATCGCAAATGCGATGCGACAGTGCAAATGCGTCGTTTGGGTCTTCAAATGTGTCATTCTGTACCCTGGACCTGCAAAAAAGTATGGAGCTGTACGAAACCTACAAAAAAGTCGTGTTGGAAAGTCAGGTTCACCAATGTAATGACCTAAAATATCCTGCAAACATCAACAAGTGATTAGTTGTACCTGCAAGTTAAATATAAATAAATCAAGCAATAGAATGCAAAGGAATGTAAATAAATGGAATAAAGCTAAGAAAGATTTCACCCATTTAGTGTTCCATGACTGATTTCCATTGCACCTTCTCCAGCTTTGGAATGATGGATGCCCTCAGCCTTAGTGTGAGCAACCCTTTAAGCCTAGCCTCAACAAAGCTTTTGAAGGATTTTAAACTTAACTAATATGCAAACTAGAAACTCTATTCTAATATGCAAATAGTAATCAATAGCCTATGATATGAAGAATGCCTATAATAAAAGTTTCTCCAATAAATGATCATGGATGCGAAAATGAAATCAAGATTGTCATTTTATAGAAAATGCAATCTTGAATGGATGGACAAGATGAGAGATTTGAGGAATGCCCTAGAATCAAAGGTCAAGATTCAATAAGGTAACTCAAATTAGGGTTAGGGCAAAATACCCATATCTGTGAATAAGATTTAATTAAATGAATTAAATCAAGACTGAATGTGACAGTTGAGATGAAATTAGCAAAAATGAGAAGACAAGAGGATGAGATTTTAGAAAATCAATAATTTTAGAAATTACTTGATTTGTAGAAGAATATTTCCCTTTTTGAATTAAATTAATTCAAAAAAGAGATTTTGTGAGGTAATTAGTAATTGATTTTTGAAATTAATTACTAAATGAAGAATCAGTTAACCATGTGAGATATTTTTAAATGATTTGTTTTATTTAAAAATATAAAAGTGTCACATGCCATAATTAAATAATTAAAATAATTATTTAATTTAGAAGAAGTAGTTAATTAATTAAATAAATGAATGAATTTATTTAATTAAGAGAGGATTTAGGAATTAGTGACATATTAAATAGATATATTAAAATATATTAATTTAATAATCAGGAGGACATTAATGATAAGGGTTAATTAAATAAATGAGATGACTTTATTTAATTATTAGAAGACTTTGAAAATTAGTGACATATTAAATTAAATAAATAAGATTTATTTATTTAATAATCATGAAGAATGAGAGATATTATGAGTTAATTAAATAATTATAAATTATTTAATTAATAGCTTAATGTGGGTTAGAATCATAATTAAAATGCTATAATCATGTCTTGAAAAAAGTGGTAAAATAGTGCTTGCAGGTCTTGGTCATTTTTATGTGTCTACAATATCTAGGTGATATGATGGCCCATGTGGCTGACAACTTTTTTTTACCCAAAATTGATGAAAGGAAAAGGATTTTTAAAGGAGATTCTCAGCTTTCCACCAATATAAATTATGCTTTACTTTGAATTCAATAAATTATTGTTAAATTCATTTTCTATTTGAATTACGACTAAAGTCTTGATTGATAGGTTGATTGAAAAACATCTATAGCTTTCAAATGATATCACATTTTTTTAATCCAAAACATGCATCACATTCTATGCTTCACATACTATAGGATTAAAAATAAAAATTGAATTTCATGAAGTTTTGACCAAGTTAAGGTGGTTAGACATACGAGTTTTTAATATTTTTTAAAATTTGTAATAAAAAATTCATAATTAATTATTTACTTGGAAAAAAATTACAAAAAAATATGCATCACATTGGGACATGAGTCCCCTACCTATATCTAAAATATTATAAAAAAAATATTATCATTTTATTGTGGTTAGGGTGGTCAGACATACACCTACTTCTTATTTTTTCCCTAAAATTTAAGTACTACTGCATTGAAATTTCAAATTTTCACCAAATAGATTTTTTTTTTTAAAATAAACCTAGTAGTTTAGGAACTAAATTCAATTTTCTACAGATTCTATTTTTACATATTTTTGAAATAATATAGATAACTTATTCAAATTTTTACATCAAGTTGCCTAACTTTGATTTTTTGAATTGTATTGCCACTTAAGGGCCTATTTTTCCATGATGATCCTGCACATACCCATAACTGCAATAAAGAAGAAAAGCATGAGTACATCCATAGAATCACATCATACATGAACACCAATATTTTTACGTGGAAAACCCAAACAAGGAAAAACTACAGTGAGGGTTAGCTCATAATATATTATATCTAGATATAAGATATTACAAGGGATCACTACTAGGATGCACTGTCCAAAAAAGAGCTCACAACTCACTAAGTACAAAGAAGGGTTGGAAAATCTGCCTATTTGAACTGATACAATAGCATCTATCGTATGCCATATTATAGCTCCATTGAGGTACAAAATGATCCACACAGTCTGCTTATCACCGTATCCCACCCATGTAGGTGATTCGCCAAACATGTCATAAATTTTCTCTGCTCTAGCACATTTGCATGTCATTTGTTCCTTTCACACTTTTCTACAACATTCTTCTAATTCACCTCACTATCTTCATACACACACACACCAACACCTTGGTAAAGATCTCACATATATACCTGTATCAAGTGAAACTTCAATTTGGTTGGCCTATTTAGAAGTAACACACAAAAACTAAACATGCCATCCTCAAAGTATTTCATCCACACTTAGCACCTAAATCCAACACTCAATTTACATCAAGATAGGTCGACATGGACCTAGATATAAATCCCACATAAGATAGATTTGCTCAATTATTCTCCACAAAACATCAACCATGTTAGGTCAGCCCAAAATAGACCTAAACATAATGTCTTCAAGAGCATATGCAATTTCATCAATCGTGCTACCTCAAAACTCAATCTCCCATCAAATTCACATTCAATCAACATTCATTGGCTTATCTTCATCATCACAAGATGAAATAATTATTCACGAAGAAGTGTGGAATCTACCACATTGGTACATTGTTCAGAAGATAACTATGATATGCAGAGCCACACACTGTTATTCATATCTTTCTAAAAACTACACAAATTTTCATAAAAACTTGAATGGTGCTTCATCTGATGGATTCAAAATTTAGTTATGATTGTAGAAGATTATACCAATGTGTGGTGAAGTACAGACCCAAAAACTAATGCACTGAACCACAATACTTACAAAGAAAATACTTATCCAAATTCTTGATAAATCATGCTTTCCAAATTAGTTGGTATTGTAAAAAGGTCACCAAAAATACTTCCCTATTGTGCTAGGATGATCGTCACCATGTTGACATCAATGAAAACACTCGATCAACCAATGTATGTACACTTCATGCTCATGTGACCAAACTACATTATTAGTGACAGACTTCCAACAAGTTCTAGGTGACGAAAGAAAAAATTTGTAGAACAAAGACACTCTTCTATGAAACAAAGGTGCAAATATATTCTATAGAGGTGACTTTCTATGAAATAGAGGTGATATTTTATAGTCTTGAACTAAAAAATTCTTTCATCACAAAAACCCACAAAAATTTCACCACAAAAGGTTAAAAAGGGATGTGAGTACCACCAAACATGCCAAAATGAAAAGGGTAAAAAATATTAACTTAGGTAAATAAGTGGAATGTAAAGCACCACAAAGAAAAATGCCTTCACCAATAATATTTTCTTCTCTTGTTGATTGAGCAAAAATGGAGTGCACTCTTATTCCATTTGATTTTCTCTTTGATGTTGATATGTGGATCGCTTAATGCTTTAGTATAACTCTGATATGATTGAAAATGGTGGATGAAAAATGACAACATGTAGGTATGATAGTATATTTTAGATGTGAAAATGAAGGATGAGAGCCTCTATATATAGAGTCTTGAAGAGGAAAAATCAATGGTTAGGAATGATTGATGATGGATGGATAAGATTTCAAAGAAGGATAAGGGTTTGGATCAAAGATGTAATCATGTGGCAAGTGGCACATGAGGGATAGGATTTGGTTTTAGTATTAGAATAAGGATAAAAATACTTATGTGAATGACTAGGATTAAGAGGTAATATGAGATGAATGGATAAAATTAAAATTTAGTTTGACTTTTGAGGAAGTGTCTAGGTTCAATGAATCTAGACAATGAGATAGTTAGACATTTGAAGGGGACACTTGTCACATGATAATTTTATATTATGATCTATGCAAACAATATTGAAGGCTAGGATTAGATGGACAAGGATAGAGGATAAAGGGAAATTAATTAAATATATAAATTATTTATTTAATTGATGGGATCATGATGAAGGTAAAATAATTAAAAAATAGAAAATATTACTATAATTAAAGGATTAGGATAAAGATGGGAAAGGATGAGAATAATTAAATAAACAATAAATATTCATTTAAGTAATGGGCTAAAATTAGGTGTGGTTGGGTAAGGTCAAAATTTTAGGTGTCAATAAGTACTTAGAAGTCATGACCATACATTGAAGACAAAACCTTCATATTTTCCAACGAAGTAGCCATATACAATATTTTACATAAAATTACTATTACACTAAATAGTGTATGTGTCAAGCTTATACAATGTGCCAAATCTGCCACCTCTAGTGATCACCATAGTACCTCTAACAATCTTGCATTCTACATCAAAAAAGACTACCTACACACCTGTGTCTATTAGTTTTCTCACTGACAACAAATTTTGTGCTAATCCAAGATATGCAGCACACCATTAATCCTTTTTATTATATCATTAGGGAACTTGATTCTAACTTTACCATGGCCAAAACTGTTTAAATAATAACCATCACCCAATTACACCTTACCTCCATCAAATTCTTCATATTCAAAAAACCAATCTCTATTAGAGGTCATTGGAAAGATGCACCCGAGTTAATTAATCATGCATAATTACCTACATGAGTGGTCAAGGATACAATGAACACATCACCATATTACTTCTTGGACCTAGAATCATAATCAAAATTTTATTTTTATTCTTTGCACTTCTTATAGAAGTGTCCAAGATTACCACAATTCTAGCCAAAGCTTTGGAATTTTTAGGAGATTTGGATCTCCCCTCGGACTTGAATTTATCATACTTTTTATTCCTTTTTAATTTTTCCTTAGGTATTCCTTGAACAGTCAAGGCTTCTTTGGAACTCATGATGTCTTCCTCCTCATCTCCTTAGAAAATTAAAAAACCCATAAAATATTCAACTTTTAAGACAATAAAAGTACTCTCAATAGCCATAATGAGAGAATCCCATGAATTAGACAAAGAACAAAGCAAGATATGACATCTCTCTTCCTCATCCATTTTTTATACCAATAGATGTTGATTGCACCACCAACATATTTAATTTTTCCATGTGGTCTACAATCCATCCACCCTCTTCCATTCTCAAGGAGTATAATTTCTCAATCAAGAAAATCTTGTTGACTACATATTTGGCTTGATATATCTCACCAAGTTTCTTCCATAGTTTCTTTGTAGAAAAATCTTCATGGATATTGGTGAGAATAGAGTTTACAAGATAAAGTCTAATTAAACCCTTGGCTTTATGGTCCATAACATCATATTGAGTAGTCAAAATAGCACCTTTAGGCCTTGAAAAAAATCATCAACATTCCACATATCTTGATCAATTAACAAATCCTCCATCTTCAATGTCCACATCTCAAAATTGTTACCAATAAAATTCTCTACCTCTATTCACCCTAATGTGCTTGCCATCTTATAATTCTTGCAACAAGATCACAAAGTATCTTCTACACTCAAAACTAGATTAGTTCAAAAAATCCAACCACCCACAACTAAAACCAAAGGAGATCAAACTTTGATACCACTTGTAAAGAAGCTAGGGTAGCGGAACAACCCTATGCTAATATTGAGAGGAGGGTTATTTAAAAATATATATCTTTACAATAGTAGAAACTAAACAAAAATCATCATAAATAACATTCATGTACCACAATGCAATAATTTATATTGGGAAAACCCTTTAGAGAAAAAAACTCCACACTCTAAAAACTACCTAATATATTACTTAAAAATCAAGACAATTCTAATAAACTTGCAAAGCAATCTTGCAGAGGATTATCACCAACTGGAGATCTAGAGGTAACTAAACATCTATAAGACTTTCACACTCAACCTTCTTCTCAAACACCTAATATATTGGCAATACCATACATGAAGCTATCAAATGGTATTTACAAAACCATGAGTTAAAACCAATATCCAATTGTAGTGCCCAACTTATCTCCAATCAAAGATGCGCTCATAAAAGGGGTTATCTTTTAGAGCAAGGAAAAACCAACATAACCATTACCATCATATTTATGACATAATGATGAATGGTCAAGATTTACAATGAATATTTATAATGTGACTTTTGAGGATGTTGTGTTGAAAGAATAAAGATGGTTGTCATTAATGAGTTGTCATTGATGTCAACACCACATCTACACCACATGATGAATGATGGATGTCTACAAAAAAAATTAATTTGCAAAAGGACTTTTGGTTAAGTGTTTATACCGGTAGTTTTAGCACACGATGCTCTCTGATATTTTGGTATGCATTTGTTCGCGTTTTCAAATCTACTGGACTGCAAATCTAGTATGTTGTTCATAGATATCTTTGGAATCTTATTTCAGAATTTCAATTGTTTTGGTTAAGTGGTTCAAGAGTTGCAAGTATCAAAAGTTCGACAAATATGGTTTACCCAATTTTCTATGTACTAGACCTTATCTAACTGGTTCGTATTCCTCCGTGAATTTGAGTTAGATGTTGCAATTTTGGGAGAAGGTTTATAGGTGTCACTGCATTATATTTTTCAATTGGCATAAAATTTTGTGGTTCGTCTATTACTTTGTGTTGATCAGTTGGAGTATTCTACTTTTTGGTTCTATGCTTGGCCAACCTAAGATATGCGAAGTGTTGGGAAGATTAAATACTTGGTGCAAATGGAAAGAGAAGTTTTTATAGGTCCATGCCGACCTATATCACTTGTGTTTTGAGTGAAAAATAAATTTTGGTTTGAATTGGGTGTCAACAAGGCACGTTTTGCATAATTTGAGGCTACATCTAATTAGGCCAACCTAATTGATGTTTGCGATGGAGTTCAACATATATACAAGGTTAATTTGTGTTGAGGAAAAGAGATGATGATATGATCTAAATGCAAGCAATGATGTGAATACTGTAGAATTGTGTGAATAAGCTATGAATATTAAGTGATTAACGTGTGAAGGCATAACAGAGCAGAGAATGGTAATCTGAGTTTATTACAATATGTGTAATGAGCTTCAAAGGAATTGAATTCAACATAAGTTAGATGCATTTCTCTTAGTTCAAACTCTAGTTGTGAAGCCACTTCTCTTGTATCTTTCTTTTCTCTTTGAATAGTGAGTTCACTTGGACATTGAGTCCTCCTAACATTGAGCCTTTTATAATATCTTATAACCAACTATAACTTATTTTGAGTTAATTTTCACTGTGGTTTTTCCTTTTTGGGGTTTTCCATGTAAAAATTATGGTGTTCATGTGTTGTGTGCGCTATGGGTTATTTATGCTTACATTTCTTATAATTGTTAAATATGCTTTGGAAATTGGATGGTTGATAATTGGATGGTTTAGTAGAATACTGATTCATCCCCTCCTCTTAGTATTTCGTGTGTTCAACACACTGCCTCCAAACCTCCATCAAGGTGCATGGCCTTCAAACCCCTTCATCAAGGAGTCATTCCCCTCAGAATCCATAAGAGGATACTCTCCCTACACCTCCCTACGCTCAAATGTAAACTTACTATAAATAGTAACTTTTTGTTATTGTAAGATTGAAACACCATCTTCCTAACACTTAACACTAAATTGAAGGAAGCTAATTTTCATACACCCAATACAGGACGTTGAAAAAGTTGTTTGAAAATGTTTATAAATTGAACTAAATGAATGTACAATAAATGAAATTGCAAAAAATACATTATACATAGTGAAGATAGTTGAGAGTTGATAGCATTCATTTATATTTATTAGGAATCAATCCCATGGAGCTTGCTTCAAGAGCTATTTTCATGGAATAAGGAGTCTTATGAGAGTTAAAACAGTTTGCTACAAGAAAAATTCGAAAAATTTCCAAGAAAATAAAAGCCCATTTTTAAGGATGCCTTTGAATGGGATTAGCAATTTCTTCAAACATGTCATTCGTTTATAGTTTTTAGATTGGGAAGATTTTTTTTGTAACTTCTTAAA
The DNA here is from genome assembly GCA_007115665.2 of Sequoiadendron giganteum. Lineage (NCBI taxonomy): Eukaryota > Viridiplantae > Streptophyta > Pinopsida > Cupressales > Cupressaceae > Sequoiadendron > Sequoiadendron giganteum. The sequence goes on along the minus strand of CM021108.1, from coordinate 260,290,743 downwards.
TTGCAAGCTCCTAAAAATTCACAACTTAAACAGTTGCGAAAATGTTTTAAGAAGCCTCCCTCCATTGGTCTGCTACACCTTCAGAGGAACGCTACCTTGTGCTCTTAGTCTGCAAGATTTATCGATATGGGGGAAGTCAGCGATGGCAGTGATGCCAATGAGATTCGTTTCTCCATTTAAAGATGAGTTGTAAGGTCGTATTATCAGTGGGCGTTGTTGTCTTTTGAATCGAGCGATTAAATTTACTACTACCATGGTTTGCAAACTAGGAAGCTTCGATAGGCTGCTGTATTTCCCGGGTCTAAAACTAGATCTCAAAAGCATAGACATAGCAATAGCCCTGTTGGGATATGTAATTTTTCATTACTGTATAAACAGGACTGTGAAAGGGCCACGAATGTGGCCTCTGCTGGGGATGCTTCCATCTCTCCTGCTTCACGTAAAGAACATATATGATTGGGTAACGAAGATTCTCATAGAGTCCGGAGGGACGTTTGTTTTCAAGGGACCACTCATGAGCAACCTCAACTGCGTGGTGACTGCCGACCCGGCCAATCTGGAGCACATACTCAAGCTGAGATTCAATAATTTTCCAAAGGGGGAATATTTCAGGACGCTGGCACACGACTTCCTGGGCGACGGCATCTTCAATGCCGATGCAGAGGCGTGGAAAAGGCAGAGGCGGACGGCCAACCTAGAATTCAACACGGCCTCGTTCAAGGCATTCATGATCGGGTCAGTGCAGGAGCTGGTGCATGGGCGCCTGGCGCCCCTGCTGCAGAATGCCGCTCACTCCGGAGGGGCGGTTGACCTGCAAGAGCTACTGCTGCAGTTTACCTTCGATAACGTCTGCACCGTCACTCTGGGTGTGGACCCTGGGTGCCTCGGAGATGGCGGACCCGAAGCTCGCGCCTTTGCCAGGGCTTTCGAGGATGCCACGGAGGCCACCATGTTGAGGTTCCTCATGCCCACGACCCTATGGAGGCTCATGCATTTCTTTCGCGTCGGGTCCGAGCGGAACCTACGGACTTCCCTGGCGACTGTCGATCGGTTCATCGATGACGCCATCAAAGCCCGAAACTGCTCTCCGGCCCTTTCGCCGGGCCGGGCCGATCTCCTGACAGCTTTCATGAAGGTGAAAACGGAGACCGGAGATCGCGTCTTCATGGACAAAATGCTTCGGAACATCTCCATTAACTTCATTCTGGCGGGGCGGGACACTTCGTCGGTGGCGCTCTCGTGGTTTTTCTGGCTGCTGCTCCGCCACCCGGCGGTCGAAGAGCGTATCCTGGCAGAGACCCGGTCCATCTTGTCCAAGAGGCCCTCCGTTCCTGTCAGTGCAGCGGCCTTGAACTTTACAGTCGACGAGCTGAAACAAATGCATTATTTGCAAGCCGCGCTATCAGAGTCCTTGCGCCTCTACCCTTCCGTCCCGGTCGACCAAAAGGAAGTGGACTCTGATGACTGTCTACCCGATGGCACGCATTTGAAAAAAGGCACCAAGATCATATACTCGATCTACTCCATGGGCCGAATGGAGAGCATATGGGGGAAGGACTGCATGGAATTCAGGCCGGAACGGTGGTTAGACAAAGGCGGGAGCTTTGTGAGCGAATCGGCCTATAAATACCCAGTCTTTAATGGCGGACCGAGGCTCTGTTTGGGGAAGGACTTTGCTTACTATCAAATGAAATTGATCGCAGCAACTATAATTTGGGGGTTCAAGATGAAGATGGTGGCGGAGCATGTGGTGGAGCCCAAATTGGCTCTCACCCTTTACATGAAAAATGGTCTGCTCGTCACATTGCAGCCAAGGGATCCCCTTCGACCTTAATACTCTTACCATTAAAGTGTTCGCTCTTCACCTTTTGGATGTGACTATATGAACATACGCCTGAAGTGAAGCTTGCTTAAATTCTAAATTAGTAAATACTCAGAACCACTAGGTTTTTTATCTTGATAAGTTGTTAAAGACTTGCAATCCAGGATGCACCATTTTCTTTAGAAAGAACTGATTTTACTGTAAGAGAATTACAATGGATTAATATAGATTTTACTGTGAGACTTACATAATTGCTACCAACTTAAAAATATTACAGAAATTTTAACTTTTGAATTCAGATTCTAGTTTTTTCTTTAAATTTTTTTACTCCAATAGGTCCTCTCTTACAGAACGCATTGAGCTCTCGTCCATTGTTGATCATGACCATCCAAACGATCGCAGCATCAACTTGTGGCAACAGTGTTAGTAGCCAGACATCGGCAGACGTAATTTGTTCTCTACAAGTATTGATCTATCACATGATAGAGGAATTGCTTAATTCAATTGGTGATATGATATAATTGCATGTTATTCATTTGTCAATTAATACGTGACAGTTGCTTTTTCATTAGCACGACCAGTGGAAAAAATATCATGTTAAAAGCCATGGACTCCAAGACTTTAGTATTTGATGATAAGCTTGAATTAGTTTTGGTATCAGGTGAGTAAACAAACTTAGCTAACGTTTACATAGATTTCTTTTATACAAACTCAGTTAATTAGTTTAAGTCTTTTTGTTTATTGTAGAAGAGTTTTATACTGGATCAGATATAAAAATTCACATCTTCTCGTAGAAATCAAAATAGTTATTGGACTATAATTCTTAAATATGACATGAAAAACAACAAAAAGATATAGATTAAAATCAAGTATATTATGTTTTAACTTTTAAAGTGTAAGAATCTTGAGGATATATTATGGGTGAGATTGGTGTGGATTGTGTGGTTGAATGTATTGAAATTTTCATAGACAAAGAAAAGGTCTTTATAGAACTTAAGGTTTATTGAAGTTCTGCTTATTGATGTTTGATAAGAATATTTAGTTAAATAATCAAAGGGAAAAACTTAATTTGGTGTGGATGTTTGTCAAAGAGGGACCAAAAAAGTGGCAATTATTATTTCAAGCAAAGATGTTCCAATGTTTGTTGTTGTTATGAATGAGCATGAATATAAGCAAGTTGCACCACTAATTGCTTAGAGCTTGTAGCAAATGTTTGTTATTAGCCATATTTACAATTTTTTAGGTTATTGTTCATTTAGGAATCTCTATAACAAAAGATAAGCCTGATGAAGAGAATTTTTTATATGCTAGATAGGATTATTTGAAACTCCTGTGTGAAAACTTCAAAACAATGGGAAATTTGTAATCTAAGTATTTACAATATACATTGTATAAAAGTAGCAATGTTTAAATGATATTTTGAGTTAAATAATATAATTTAAAACATGAACCAATCTCTAATAAGCATGAATGATCCACTTAGCACTCATTGCATCTAGGTGATGCTAACAATAGTGAAGCTTCTATACTTCCTGGGAGGTCATTCATCCCATTACTATTTGACTCAAGTGAGCTGAACTTTGGAGTTGCCCCAATTATCAAGCCTACTTAGCTTTCCATCCCATTTGAAAAACCTTCAACAAACATTTTATCTTTGTACCATTCATATAGAGCCTCTTTATCTGATATATTGACATGTAGGAAGCATCTTTACAATGTGTCAAATTATGATCATTTATTAGGGTTTAACTACATTATTTTGTGTCAAAATCATTGACTCATATTTCATGAGTGACGATTCACATGCAACCATATCTTATTAGATAGAATGGTCCACTTAGCACTCATTTCACCTAGGTGACACTCACAAGGGTGTAGCATGAGGATTTCTTGAGAGGTCACCCATCCGAGTACTACTTGAACTCAAGTGTGCATAACCATGGAGTTTCCTCCAAAGATCAAGTTCACCTAGTTGACTGCCCCATTTGAATAACCTTTAACATGGGTTGGGCCTCATGAATCATTCATTATGTAGCCCCTTTAAATCATCCATTGGCAAACAAGTGAGAATTTTAAATGAAACATTTGACTAAAAAATGATGTATAGTTGAATTCTCATAAACCATCATAATTTGATAGGTAGTAAAAAATGCCATGTATTTTTGTTCATGTGATTAACAAACTATGGATTTTTTAATTGGCATGTATATATTACAATGAAAAAGTTAATACTGTTTCCTTCTCATTGCTTCAAATGTCTAATCCAAAGAATATTTGATTCAATTATTCCCAACTGGATTAATTTTCCTTCTATTTGTTTACATATGGAAAATGTGTTTGATTTGAGCATGACTAAAATATTGAAGGCTTTATATCTAACCATGTAGTGTTTATTAAATAAAATAATGAATAAAACCTTCAATTTACTTGTTTTGCTGTTTGATGTATGCAGATGAGATTGAAAAAAAAAAATCTATATGGTACAATATAGTTTTCAGCAACTATTTGTTCTAGAGGGCACTTTTTTGCAAGGTCTCTATAGCCTTGTTCAATCCTTATGTTTTTGGTGATGCAACTTGCATTCGAATAAATATATATTTTTCCAATTAGTATGGCTTCCAAAATCTCAATTCCAAAAAGGCTTCTTGAAGTTACAAATTTTAAATCTTTGAATGGGATAAAGTGAGCAAAGTATGATTGGGTAGCTCTTTCAAGTTTACCAACCATTCAATCCGTAGGATACTTTGTAAAGCTTTGATGTGGACATAAACTAAAAATAGAATTTAAAAACAATTTGGGTATAGAAATAGTGTGGGATTAAGACTAAGATGTATTTTGTAGTTTTAGGCATCTTCATAGTTTTCAGTCATCAATAATATGCCTACATGCAAGACAATTCATAATTGTCCCTAAGGAAGATGGGGAAAGATCATATAAACACAAGCACAACCTCATATGGTTAGCCATTTTAACAATAATATGCTCAAAGCACTTCATAACTATACTTTATATCTTGCTTTTCATTTCCAAATTTTAACAAAAGTTATATTTCTTATAATTTTATGTATCTATTTATAGAACACTCATTACAAAATTTACCAATCGACAAATTTATTGCACAACTAATATGATTATCAAATATGAATTACTAAAAAAATTATAATGTAATTAATTGAATACCAACAATGAAAATAATAGTATATTTTTTATCATATCATCCATTAAAATTTAAACTCTCCCAAATATACTTTTACTGTGAACCAACATTTATATAATCCAGGTATTCTCATAGAAAATGTACTCTTTTACTAATTATCTTTAATATTTAATATAACAATGCTGTTTCGAATCTTACCCAGCTTATAAAATTGAGAAACTCTTCCATTAATTAAACTGTTACGGGCAATAAAGGATGTGTTGGGTTGATAGCCACATTCAACTCCGTCAAGTAAAACTTCAATAAATTTTTGCCAGGTTAGTCTTCAGGAACGAAAAAAAGGCCATGAATAGTGAAACAAATTTGACTCCAATCATCGTAGCTCGTGCAGGACAAGTAATACAGAGCTGAAGTGTAATCAATGTTTTAACGGTAAGTAGTCCATTGCCCTGCACCTGCAGGTTTCTGCAGGTGCTCTAAAGATTTGAGCGTCACAGACTCCCACTTAAAGTAAATTTTATCGACTGTTAAGTTAGCCATTGATCCTTATATCACAACATTCTATAAAGGTTCACAAGCTACTGGATTTGTTTATATTAAAACTGCATTGGCAGAGAGGGGCCTGAATTATCATCAGGTATCGTCGTCATTAAATATTATGTAAGCCTGTGTATTTTCTTCCCGAGCTATTTTTGACAGAATATTGAGCATTTTATCTTTAAAATGGGACAACCTACTTCAGTATCATCACACATCACTCCCTTCAATACAGAGATTCATTCATGTTACAGGAAAACATGAAACAGTTTGAAGAGAAGAATGGCGGCTACAAAGATATATCCATTCTTCACGAAGATATTTATATTTATTTTCATCTCCTTAGACATTTTTTCACTCCATTTGAGATTCACCATGCTTTCTCTTGTAATTGAATTGGCATTTAAGATGTTTTAAAATACATTTATAATTATATTGTGGTGTAGTTTATAGTGATATTAAGGGTAGGTGACAATATAAATACATATTAGAATATATATTTTTAAACTATAAAATAATTCTTAAGTAAATAGAACAAGTGTCATTTAGTGGTGAGTGCTTATTTTTGTAGTATTGTAATAAAAGTATTTTTTGTCTAGTTGATAGATGAGTCACAGCAGTGATTTAAATATAAGCTAGATAATAGTTTGAGATCAATAAATTATTGCAAAGAAGACTATTGAACTTTGCAACTTTCTCGCTTGCAACAAATTTCAAATTCCTCACTCTTTGCAACTTGGATATGTCATGGGCCTGGATGGTGGGGGGGGCTAGTAGGCTTCCCCATCCTTTGTCTCTACTGTCACAACTTGCAAAAGTGGGTGTTTGTCCACTTCTACTCCTCAAACTATCAATGGAAAAGTTTCATCCTCGTCTTCCCCATTTTCCCCTACTCACATTTCAGAAAAGTTTTGTCCTTCTCCTTCTCACGGTTTGGATTCTTTCTTTTCTGACGAAGACCCTTCTTCCTATGTGGAAAATTTGATTGGTGGTAAATCCCCATGTTTGGGATTTCCTAGGTCTTCTCCTCCTCCAGGGGCTTCCTATGCAGTGGATGGTCTCAAGATTGTTGTTCCAAATGACATTATGAACAAGATGATTGTTGATTTACAACTCTCCCTTGTCAGTAAGTCTGTTTCTTTCATACCTAATATTGATCAAGTAAAGAAATTGGCAGACTCTATTAGGAAACTGAAAGGAAGTGTCTCCATTAATGCAATGGCCAACGACCTTTTCCTATTTAGTTTAAAGTTCCATAAATATTTTCTCAAATTCCTTATAGGAAAACCCTAGGCATTTGATAAAAATTTCAAGAACTACCTTTCGATGTGTAAATGGAAGTCAAGTTTCGATCTCTCGGTGGATCTAGGAGCAATTGCCCCAACCTGGATCCATCTTCCAGAACTACCCCTTGAGTTCTTGAACCGTGAGGATTTCCAAGGCATTGTTAAAACCTTTGACCACCTTTTTTCCACATATAAGGTTACTTTGCAATGGTTGAGGTTAGTTTTTGCTCATATCTATGTGAATGTGGAAGTAAATAAATTTGTACCTTCTTTTGTCCCCCTTAGATCAAGATTTGAAGTGTGGAACCAACCAATTGAATATGAGAAAGCTAGTATCTTTTTTTAGCTATTTAAGAAGTTTGGTCATCTCGATAACTCTTTTAAAGTTGACCCACTTGAAAGTTGTGTAAAGAACCCAAATCAACAAACTCAGAATGTAGTGAAGGATATCCCTACTCTAAAGGAGAAATTGGTTGCTCCTCTATTTACTACTAACCAAAAGGAGGTTGAAGTTCCAAACTCTAAATTGTTAGCCCTTGTAAATCCATTAAAGAATCATTAAATAAAACCTTGGTGAAGGCTTCCTCTCCCCTTGTTGTTGGCATCAAGTCCTTCGGATCCTATCTCAAGGAAGAGTACCCTCTCATTATTGATAATGACAATATTTTCCTTCCTCCTAGTAGTAAAAAACACCTTGAGGAAGGAGAAATTGAAATAAAATTAAATGCAAACCTTAAGTATGTCAAATGATAACCCTCTACAATCAAATATTATGAGTTTCCTGGATCAATCTAGTATCCCTTCCAAAGGTTTTCAAGACTCCCTATCTTTGTTAGGTTTTAGAAATAAATACCTCCCTTCTCCTAGAATATCCTCTATTAAAGGCTTAGAGGAGGACTGGAAACAAGTTAATGGAAAAATGAAAAAGAAAAAGAAAGAAGATGTAGGAGGAGAAACAAAGCTCATAAGACCCTTTTAGAGGGATTAGATAGGAATAGAGATGTTTCTCAAGGAAACAAAAAACTCTAGATGGCCTCTTGGGAAAAAGAAACAAAAGAAATGAATTGTCGGGGGGCCTTCCCCCTTCTGTCAGTGCCAACTCATCACTAAAATTTTATTCACTGCTATGAGGATCTTGTCTTGGAATATCAAAGTTTTAAACAACTCGTTTAAGCAAAATCTTGTCAAATGTTGTGTAATTACTCACAAAATTGACATTCTTCTTCTTTAGGAAACTAAGATGCAACAATCCACCTTTGTTCAGATTGTGAAAAATGTTTCGCCATCTTCTAACTGCTCTGCTTGTGATGGCGATGGGGCCTCAGGAAGCATGGCTACTCTCTGGAACCTGTATAGCATCAAAGGTTTGAAAGATTATTTTTCTAAAATTTTCCATGCAACACATATGGATGACTTAAATTCGTCAGAGAAATGAAATCTTGTCAATATCTACACTTTGAATTGTAGACCTGTAAGAGATTCTCTTTAGAAACATATTTCTTCTATAATGACAAGTCATGATGGGGATTGTTGGATGTTGGACAAATATTTCAATACTCTGTTGTACCCCTCAGAGAAATTAGGGGGTTTCATTGACTTCTCAGATAGTATGGTGGATCTCATGGATTTCCATTTTGTATATGGACTAGTATCTATATTGACCTATGTGGGTCCTTATTCACTTGGACTAATAGGCAGTATGGAAAAAACCATATACACATGTTAAACTTGATAGGTTTCTGATATCTAAAAATTGGAATATTTTCCTAAGATAACTCTCTCTTCCCTCCCTAGAACTGGTTCAGACCATAATGCTATACTCCTTGACTGGGAAGACACTATTTTTAAAGGGTATTTTGCCTTCAAATATGAAATGATGTGGTCTATGGGAATTATTTAGGAAATTGTGTAGAGAGAAAACTTCAAGAACTTCCTAAGGTCGTAAATCCTCAAGAAGAATATTGGCTACAATGATAAGAGACATACCCTGGTTCATGGCTAACAAACTTATCTAGAGTCGATGCTTGTGATAATGGATGAAATTTCAGGTTTGATTAAGTTTATTGAATTTACAAGGCTTTGAAAAGAAAATTACTTCTATTGTTGATGAGCATGGAATATTGGTATTATATATGATGTTGGGTCAATGTGTTTATAAATTTAATGATTGCTTGAAATAATAAGGTGGCATTAGATTATGCTCTGGCTATGATTAATATTTGGGAAGCTACTATGTATTTTTTTAAATTTTGTGCATTATTTAGACCATTGACTAGTTGCTAAACCTTTCCAGAAAGTTTGGTGTTGGCCATGAGACTCTACAAAAGCTATTTGTGGAAAAATTGAGTCTATTATGGGTCATCCCACAATACTGGTTTACAATTTTTGGGCAAACTGGACACTAAACTGATTTTTTTAAACTAAATATTCACTTTTGGGATCCTATTGCAACTAAACCGTGAGGAATTTGAAGATGATGCAAACTGGTGATTTGTGAAGTTTTGTCTATAGATTCTAAATATATTTTTTTCAAAAAAATTGGAATCAAATTGCACTTTTCTTTTCATCTCCTTCAAAAACTAGTTTTTATCAGTAAACAACATTTTTAAGGAGTGATGCTCACCGTATACAACATTAAAAAAATTGTGTGAAGGATTAAATTCTTTTTTTTTTTTAATTTAGATTTGTAACTACGATATCTAACCAGTTCATTTGGTTTCATAGTGTTTTATTAAATATTTTTTCCTTAATCAAGTTTCAAAGTCAAACCAATTACAATTTAGACATAGGCAGACTGTATACAACATAGTTTTTTTTGTATGTATCAAAATTCAATTTTAATTTTTTAATGGATCAAGGACATTAATACCCAACCTGAACGTATTTTTTAAAATTTTATTTTGATAATCTACTTTTCCACATGTGCAAAACAAAGAGCTTGATTTTCAGTGAAAAACCTACATTCACAAGAAATAAAAAATAAATTTAATAATCAAATTTAATTTAATTAAAATTATAGTTTTTTGGAAGCTAATAAGGACTACATACTTACAAAAAATAAATTTTAAATGAACTCATTTGATCCCCCAAAAGGTAAATCAAAAGTGGTTTTTTATTAGTATTTTGATAGGTGTAAAGGAGACTCTATTATAGGTATGGTTTAAAACTAGCAGGGTTCTATCGAAGGGGGCTTGGTCTAAGGTGGTTTGATCAAACCCTCTTCAATTGTAATCCTTTAAATGGAAATTTTCAAGGCTTAAATCATTATATTTTCTAAAAATAAATGATTTCAGCAAAAATTGGGATCTCCCAGAAAGTGTAAACCGCTATTGTGGCAGCACCTTTATATTTGTTAGCATTCCACAATCATTGATAATAATGAAGTGATATTGTTGGCATGGAAATAATGAAAACTATTGAGAAATATAAATGGTGTACTTATTAGCAACTGAATACTCATGAAAGATAGAATTTGAAGGAACGTGACATTGTTGGAAACAATATTTAGTTAACCAATAACCTATAGTTTTAATATTTGAAGACAAGAGGAATCAGATGGTAGACCCAAACCAGCTAGGAGAATTTTTTTGGGAAAAAGAAGGTGTCTCAACCTTTGATTTTTTCGTAGTTGCATTGATTTTTCCATAATATTAAATATTGTTAATTTTCTCACATTGTCTTATGAGTTACAACTTGCATTTTCTATTCGGATGAGGACTCAAGTTGATTTTATACATGGAGTTGTGCATAAAGGATTTTTCTATTTCTGTGTTGATTTTACATGGAATCTAAGTTTTCGAGGTGCGGTTATTTTGGAAAGTGCATATTTTACAGTGTGGCATGTGGTGATAATTGGAAACTTACCCTTGTGTATGTGCAGTATTTTTGGTGCTTTCTTTATTGCATCTTCAACCTTTGGAAATTGTTTTAGAAATGTCCAATTTATACAGTGTAAGCTCTTATATATTGAGCACTTGTATTATGGAGTTGTAAGTTGCTATTTTATTGAAGTATTGTTATGTTGTCGGAATTACTCCAAATTGTGAAGAAATGTGAAGACTCCTACAAGAGCATATATGTGGAATTATATTGTAACTAGTTATTTTTTGTTGAATAATATAATTGAGTTGTGTTTTGGAGTGTGGGGTTTTTCTCCCAAAAGGGTTTTCCCCATGTAAACTTCTATGTTATGAGCTCATTTTTTTATCTTTTTATGATGTGTGTGTGTGTGTTTGAATCTATAACAGTTAAAGTTGTTTATGTAATTTTTGCAACTCTCTCCTACTTAGATTAGTGTAGGAAGCTACTTTCGCTTACCCGACTTCCTTTCAGTTGGTATCACAACCTAGCCAGCTTTGATTCTATTGTTGGTGAACCACAAATTTTAGGGGAAAGATGTACTCTTACACTTCTAGGGTTTTGTACCTAAAAGGAAAGAGGTCTTTCTTTCACACCCAAGATTTGGAGGGTTCATTCAAAGGATTAGGGGTTTGGAATAGGTGTGATGTGTGTAGAATGTGAATGTGTCTATCTATGATGTCTAAATGGAATTATCTAAGTGCAATAAACTAAAAATAGAAATTATTTATTTATGCTAATCCTAAGAGATGCAAAGTGCTGGAAAACACATTATGATATGCAAATGACCTAAGAAACATGAACAAACTACTACAAAAATGAATAGAAATGCAGAGGTGCACCTGGAAATGAGTTGCAGACTAGAATGAAGATTGGGAATGCTGTTGAATCTAGAATTTAGGCCTGCTGGGACATTTACACCATTCTGGGCGACCTAGTCCAGTTTAGGGCAAATTCTGGAAAACTGATCCGGAGCCCGTTTTCGTGAAAAGGGTATCCAGATCTATCAAAATCTTTGAAAAGAAGCTTTAGAGGGACTAGGTCAGCATTGTTGGTGACTTAGTCCGCTTCTGAATTTTTGGAAATCAAAGAGTGGAAATGGAAGCCTCCGGTCTGTATTTTCTGCTCCTCCATGTATTTGGTCCTGAAAGTGAAGAATCTAGTCTGTGAATGTCTTCCAAGCTTCAAATAAGGTTTCTCCAACCTTGAAGAGCTTTGGAAAGTTGTTGAAGACTTTTAACCTTGGTTCTTTGCCAAATCTGCACATAAGACCTGCAAATCACACTAAGAGGGAAAACTTATTAATTGTTAGGGCATGGGGGTTTGCCTTAGTCAAACCCTTTTTGAGTAATTAAACCAAGAAGATGAAATAAATTAATGAAGCATAAAACAAATGGATTTTACCTTACCATGATGATTGATCTTGAGTTGCAGCAATGGAGGATTCAACCTTGAGTGCTTCAACAAAGATGTCTTGTTGACCTAGGATGCAAACCCTAGCTTGCTTGAGAAGAGTAGTGTATGAAGAGTGCTTGAGAAGATTGAATGATAGGTGAGAATGACTAGAATTAGTGTCAAAATGAGGGGAAACCTCTTATTTATACATTTTATGCCCTAATTTCCCTGAAATAACACCACACGGGCTGACCTTAGGGTTTTGGAGGAAAAATCCCAAAAGAATTTTAAGTTTATCTTGATTTTTAAGCCACATTGGACTAGGTCACCCAAGGTGGTGACCTAGTCCACCTAGGAATTTTTGAGTGGTTTTCAGGGATTAAAAGATGATTATTGTTATTTTTCGGGATTGTCTCATAAAAACACACTAAATTAAAGCATGTAAGTGCATTAAGGGGCCATTATGTCATAAGAAAGGGTTAATTTAGTGATGAAAAGCCTAGGAAAATGTGAAAATATTTTACAACACTTTGGCACAAGGCTTGGAAAGGGGTAAAAAGAGGTCCAAATTCCATAGGCAGGGGCCCAAATGAGTGAAAAGTGTCAAAGGCTACACTTTTTGGTGACACATTTAGCCCCCACTTTAGTGAGAGGATGAAATTTCTTCAAACTCACACTAAAGTAGCCCAATGGAGATGGTGAAGAATGGTGAAGAATGAAGAAGGCTATCAAGCCCCCAAGGTTCAATATTCTAAGTCAATTCGACATCAGTGCAAGAAGACACATTCAAGCATGAATGATTTGCAAAAAAACAAGATACATGATCATGTGACGACAAGAACTAGAAGGAAGAGAGAGGAATGAAAGAGTGGATCAAGCTTCAACCATTTGTCCAACTAGTTGTGGATCAAATCTAGGTTGTTTGTCCAAAAAAATATGTACTCACTTTGGGGCGACGAGACTTTTGGTTGTCCATCAGGTGAGAAGGCCCAAAAGGTGAGAAACATACACACGATTGGTATGTACTCACACACACACAAAGGTGGCTATGGGGAAAGACGTGTTGCTAGTTGGGCTTCTCGCTTAAACCATACCAAAGTTATACCCCCTGATAACTTTGATAAGGCACCACAAAAGAGAATGATGTTTGATGGTGATGATGTAAGGATTGTTCAAAGGGATTTTTCTTTTCTTCATGCAATGTCTCATCTTAAGGAACATTAAGTGTAATGTCGCCAAGAGAGGAAAAATACAAATGGACTCATCTTATGTGCAAGAGAGGAAAAATGCAAATGTCTTATCCTAAGGAACATTGTACCTAATGTTTTCAAGAGAGGGAGTCGCAAGAAAAATAAAAATTGCACAATGAAATGTGAGTGTCAATGTATGCCCCCACTTTAAAGCGGTTGCTAACACCCTTACTGTGAGCAATTTCTTTAAAGTAGAAGGAGGAGGAAGAGGACATGAGATCTTGTTTAGAAATCCCTATGCTAAGTCATATGTTTTTGATAAGCTACGTCATGAAAAAGGGTATTATGTCACATGCGAGTCAACTTAAGACATATCATCCACATCCCAAGATTTCTCTTATATGTTCATGAAAGTTTAATGACTATTCAAGAGAGACAATGACAAGTGACATATGAGCAGAAGGCTACCTAACCCCTTGCCCCCACTTAGAGTAGGACAAGAGTGAGCCGAAAGGAGGGAGGAGATATAATGAAGAGTGAAAATCAGTATTCATTAGAGGAATGAGGTGCCCCCACATAAGGGAGAGAACCAAGCTCCTTAAGATGTTGGATTTTATGAATCAAGGCCCTACATTCATTAGTGGAGTGACCATAAACTCGGTGGTAATGTTTGTTGGAAAATTTATTTCGAGTTCAGGGAGGGAGAGAGATCAAGTGATCTTGGAGGAGTCTCAAAAAGATGCCCTCTTGATCAAGGGGGGAAGGTATTCTTTTGGTGTGTGACAAAGAAGGGTCTTGCTTAGTACAGGATGTCATGCTTACACAAGGCACTTTAGATTGTGAGATTGTATATACTCCTTTAGAAGAGCATGTAAAATCTAAATCAGTAGTGTGTTGTGAGATGACATTGGTGTTAATCAAAGAGTCCTTTTTTTGGTTTCAAAGGATCGCGTTCTAAGGTTGGATTAGAAGGGTGATTTAGGATGGTGTTGATGTTGGAGGAAGGTTTATTGATTTTGATGAAAGGACAAAATCCAAGACCATGATGTATTGTTTGTGTGATAGGCTCGATAGGGTTGCAAATACCTTGTTCATTAGCACCACATCCTTTTCCACTATAGCCAAGTTGCTTCATAAGACCATAACCTTTTCCATAAAGCTTTTTCAGTGATTTTGGATCAGGTGATTGTTCTTTCTTTGCATCTTTGTCTAGAGTAGATGAGGTGGATGATTTCAAAGGATCAGCCAAGTCTTGTGTGGACAAGACTACGTTTCCCTTTTCAGAGTCTTTGTCTGTGGTCTTAGATTCTCCTGGTAAAGGAGGGGTGAAGTTTAAGGAACCCCGATCATTGTCTAAGGGCTTTTGTTGTACGGGTTCCACTTGGTTGGTTGGTGTTAAGGTGGTGAAGGGTTTAGATTTTTTTTTCTCAAGTTGTAAGACATTGAACAGCTCAGGATCAGCGTCAAGCATGTACACTTTGTTATTGTAGATATACTTCATCTTATGATGAAGAGTGGAAGGCACTCCATTCATTGCATGAATTCATGTCCTGCCTAAAATGAGGTTGTATGAAAGATCATGAGGCATAACATGAATTTGTGCATCTAATGTGTCCATTCCAACCGTAAGAGGCAAAGTGATCACACCAAGCGGTTTTTGTCCTACACTGTCAAATTCACTGATAGATAAAGAGGTAGGTTGAATGGTTGATTTATCGATATGGAGCCTATCCAAGAGATTGACACTACACACATTAACAGTAGAGCCATTATCAACAAGGGTTCTCTTGATCCCTATGTGTTTGTATTGAGATATGATTACCAAGGCTTCAACCCTATTTTGCACATCCAAAGGAGGGATCTCACTTTGGTGGAAAACAATGTTGGTATTCAAGCCTTGAATTCATAGTTTCAATGTCATTTGTTTGCACATTAGAAGGGATAGGAATTTGTTGCAAGGAACTCTACATCATGTTGTGATA
Organism: Sequoiadendron giganteum; assembly: GCA_007115665.2. Classification (NCBI taxonomy): domain Eukaryota; kingdom Viridiplantae; phylum Streptophyta; class Pinopsida; order Cupressales; family Cupressaceae; genus Sequoiadendron; species Sequoiadendron giganteum. The sequence goes on along the minus strand of CM021108.1, from coordinate 260,275,516 downwards.
GTGAGGGGAGGCTTGGATAAGGTCCCATAAAGATATTTTGGCAAGAGTATTCCTAAGTTGGTCAACAAGGTCATACTCCCTAATGATTGAATTTAGGTGAGGGGCAACATGTAATATGGGATTGGGTGAGGGTAGGGAGGATGGTTGTCGTGGTCATAAAGCATTGCAGGTATAATGTGATTGAGCAATGGTATTATGACTCAGTTTTTGTGACACATTAGTGTTAGGTGGATAGAGGGTAAATTCAGGTTTAGGTTGAGGATTGGTTGAAGGGGGGTAGAGTATGCATTGAGGTTGAATACTATTAATGTCCCTTAGGGAAGGAGAGTCTAACATAGGCTCTACATCTTCTTGTAAGGGAATAATATTATGAGTGTCTTGCATCATGAAATCCTCCCTAGGAAGAGAGTTTTTAAGAGAACTACAAACCACATGTTCTTGACATGCGAGGGTTGGTTCTTCTAAAAGGACTTCATCACAAGTAGGGGAAGGATAAATGATTTTATTAGCTATGGTGGGAGGATTAGGAGAGGGGTCTATTTGATTATCTTGTGTTACAAAGTTCTCATTCTCTTGTTCCATATTATCTACCCTAGTAGGAGAGCTTGTAATATGTTCACCACTAGCTTCGTCACAAGGAGGGGAGGCATCAAGAGAAGGACCACTGTGATTTTCAAATAGATTTTCCCAAATTGTGGGAGCATGGGGGAAGGGAGGGTCAATATTCTCATGACTTGTAATAGGTATATCTTCTAACACCAATCTATCCTCTTTGAATTGAGCACAGATATTAGAAGAAGGGAAATTTTGATTGTCATGGTTAGAGAGACTAGGTAAGGAAATTTTTAGAAATGTATTTATCATGTCATCATTTTGTTGTTTAATGTCATCGAAAGGGGGATGAGGAGAGGGAAAATAAAGACCCTCAATGCTTGTAGCTTCTTGCACCAAGATACATTTGTCACTAATAGGAGAGGTATAGGGAGAAGCACAAATATGATTGTTATGATTGTCAACACTAACATCCTCATCAAGGGGTAATGTAATGTTAAGAATTGTGTCAATGGTTTGGTTATTAACATGTTCTTTAATGAATTCATTATTGTAATCTACATTGAACTCATAAGAAGGAATGTTGTATTTATGAAATCCATTTGAAACCAAATCAAAGCCACATCTCTTAAAAGAAAACATGGTATGAAGAGAAGGGAAAGAGAATGAAATACAATAATTTAAAATAAAATGTTGAAATGCAATTTTTCAGATGGGAAACAATGTAATTTTTTTATTACACTATGCAAAAATCTGAAAATGAAATGTAATTTATGTAAAATTGAAACTAAGCAATGCATGAAATGAGCTAATTTAAGCTATTTTTAATGAAATGCATGTAATAGAAACACAACCAACGGATATAGATAGTTACTGGTACAAAACAGAAGCCTAAAAATAGGGTTTTCAGTTCTGTAAAAGGTAGTTTCAGGGGCCTAAAGGGACTAGGTCGCCTAGAGTGGCGACTTAGTCCTGCTGGTGATTTTTTTCAGGTTTTGTAGAAGATTTTGAGGGGTGTAGGTGGTTTTTGTATTGTAAGATGTAGCCCTAAGATAAAAATGCAAAATTTCAAAAATGTTTATTGTTTTAAGATGCAAAAATATGCAACCTATATGCACTTTCACTAATGCAAAATTTGAGACCCTAGAATGCAATTTAAACAATGCAAAATGCAATGTAATGCAAACCTAGGATGATAAAGAGCTCCAAATCAGAGAAGAGGGGTGTAGGAATGTCGGGTTCACCAAAATGAACCACAAATCTTAGGGGAAAGATGTACTCTTACACTTCTAGGGTTTTGCACCTAAAAGGAAAGAGGTCTTTCTTTCACACCGAAAACTTGGAGGGTTCATTCAAAGGATTAGGGGTTTGGAATAGGTGTGATGTGTGTGGAATGTGAATGTGTCTAGCTATAATTTCTAAATGTAATGATCTAAGTACAATAAACTAATAAAATAAATGATTTATTTATGCTAACCCTAAGAGATGCAACGTGTTGGAAAATAAATTATGATATGCAAATGACCTAAGAAACATGAACAAACTACTACAAAAATGAATAGAAATGAAGAGGTGCACCTAGGAATGAGTTGAAGACTAGAATGAAGACTTGGAATGCTACTGAATCTGGAATTTAGGCCTGCTGGGATATTTACACCATTCTGGGTGACCTAGTCTAGTTTAGGGAAAATTCTGGAAAACTGCTCTGGAGCCCGTTTCGGCCAAAAGGGTATCTAGATCTACCAAAATATTTGAAAAGAAGGTTCAGAGGGACTAGGTCACTATTGTTGGCAACTTAGTCCTCTTCTAAATTTTTGGAAATCAGAGAGTGGAAATGGAAGCCCCCAATCTGTATTTTTTGCTCCTCCAGGTATCTAGTCTCGAAAGTGAAGAATCTAGTTTGTGAATGTCCTTCAAGCTTCAACTAGGGTTTCTCCAAACTTGAAGAGCTTTGGCAAGTTTTTGAAGACTTTTCCACCTTGTTCTTTGTCAAATCTACACATAAGACTTGCAAATCACACTAAGAGGGAAAACTTGTTGATTGTTAGGGCATGGGGATTTTCCTTAGCCACACCCCTTTTGAGAAATTAAACCAAGAAGATGAAATAAAATATTGAAGCATGAAACGAATGGAGTTTACCTTTCCATGATGATTGATCTTGAGTTGCAGCAATGGAGGATTTAGCCCTTGAGTGCTTCAGCAAAGACGTCTTGTTGACCTAGGATGCAAACCCTAGCTTGCTTGAGAAGATTGAATGATAGGTGAGAGTGACTAAAATTAGTGTTAAAATGAGGGGAAAACCCTTATTTATACAAGTTATGCCCAAATTTCCTTGAAATAACACCACATAGGCGGACCTTAGGGTTTTGGAAGCAAAATACCGAAAGAATTTTAAGCCACATGGGACTAGGTCACCCAAGGTGGCAACCTAGTCCACCTGGGCATTTTTGAGTGGTTTTTGTGGATTAAAATATGACTATTGTTGTTTTTCAGGATTGTCTCATAGAAACACACTAAAGTAAAGCATGTAAGTGCGTTAAGGGGTCATTATGTCATAAGAAAGGGTTAATTTAGTGATGACAAGCCTAGGAAAATGTGAAAAAAATTTACAACACCTTACAACACTTTGGCACAAGGCTTGGAAAGGGGTAAAAAGAGGTCCAAATTCCATAGGCAAGGGCCCAAATGAGTGAAAAGTATCAAAGGTTACACTTTTTGGTGACACAATTGGGTTTGAAGGGTTTTTTGAGATGATATTTGTTTCAGAGGGATTTTTGCATAAGGGCATTTCATGACCTTGTTGCAGGAAAGAGATGGTGAGCACATATGGTAGAATCAAAATGGAGAAGTTTAACAGTGGAAACTTTGAGTGTTGGAATTATAACAAATCTTGTCATTTTAGAAAATAGTGCAAGGAAGAGAAGAAGAAAAGACAAAAAGAGTTTCTTAGATTCTGACTCTGATAAATCCTCTCAAAATGATGCAGATGCATTTTTTATAGCTTTGGCAACGCATGCATTAGAAGATGTGTGGTTGATAGACTCAGGTGCTTCTTTCCACATGACCTCTCACAAAGGTTGTTTTTTGAAGTATGAAGAATACGATGGTGGGAAGGTTTATCTAGGTGATGACTCTAACGTAAAGTGTGACATCTCAATTTTCTTACTTGCATTGATAATGTTAAGTTAATTGAAAATGGATAAAACAATATATATATTAGTATTGTTTATGAATTTAAAAAAATGCAAATATATGGAAAATGATAAATATTTTGCAATTTTATGATTTAAAAGACTTATTTCAAAAAATTTATTGGTTAAAGATTACTAATAAAGTTGGAAAGTGCAAGAATGTGTGTGTGCGAGAACAAGTTGAAGAATGAGAAATTGGTTGAGGAAGGAATGCTTAGACAGATAACGAATGATGAGAAAGAATGGAATCTGGAATCTCACACACCATAGTAGGACATGACATGTGCATAATTTTTTATTACATTTGATGGATAACACTTTTGCTTGAATAAAAAATATGGTTGGTTAATTAGACAAACCCATTTATATCATTGCTTGTTTTACCACATTTGTTTCAAAGTTAAATGAAAAAGCAAATGATTTGCATATAATTAGCATGGAAAGAACAAATATAAATAACAATATTGTGCCTTATATAAAATATTATATATGTATATATGTGTGTGTCTATAACCACATATATATACATATGTGTATATATGCTTATATATATACCCATGAATAAATGTGCATTAAGGATCTGCATCAATAGAAATCCTTCTATTTGAATACATTTGAAACATATGGGAAGAATAATAAAAACAATGTTCAAATATTATCCCTTCACATTGAAGGTCAATTTGCTTCCAGAATAGAAAGGTGGTAAGAAATGCTCAGATGATGGGGAAGTGGGAAGCTAAGAGAGGGTGGCATGGAGAAATTATGAACACCCCAAAAATATCCCACGTAATGAATGGATGGGGTGTGGCCGGATTCAAATAGAGAAGGGAAAAATAAAGCAAAAATCAGTACTTAGGGGATTTTTTGGAAAAAAAAAAGAGGAAAGAAAGGCACGAAGGGAGGAAAAGAAAAGTTGTTTCTATTCGAACAAGAAGCCGAGGTGACTACATGCAGTTTACTGAGGTAATTTGATTACCATTTTATGTTTCTATCATGAGTTGAGTTATTTCCTCTCGAGTGCTCAATGGGTATCGATTTTACATATTGTTACTCTTGTCTTTCTTTACCACTATAATTTGTGGTCTTGTTTATCATAATATGATTGTTATGTAGTGTTGTGAAGCCCCATTTTGAGGGTGGAAACCCTAAAGACCCCCTCATTGTGAGAATGAGATTGACATGCCATGCATAATTGATGCTAGGGTGGTGGTCAGGCTTAGCCTACGAGTTACCCAAACTATCAATATTTTATTGTGGTTTTTATTCTATGAATCACCATATGAGGTAATATTTGTTGTTCTTTATGAACTATGAATTCATTTAAGAAACCATGCTGAAGGTTGTAGAGGTCGAATGGTAGGAACCATTTGAAGCTAAGGATTCACTCAGAATGATTCCTATCATTCTGCCCCATGTGAATATATCCATGGGCAACACCGTCACCAACATTAGAGTTTCCAAAGAACGATGATAATCACTCTTTTAAACTTTTGAGAACCAATGTATTTTCTCTAATAGGATGATGAGCTTGTAGCCACCTGTTGTGTGGTCTCCCAACACACCCCAAGACTATAAGGCTTGGGGACCCAAGTGAAAAAAATTAATGCTTATGGCAGATCTTGGTTGGCAAAGGATCACAAAAATCAGGGTTAAAAGGAAGTCTTTGAAGTAATTCATGAATTTGAATGTACCGAGTATTGGGTGTACCGGACACCAAGTACTAGAAGGCCAAATTGGTTGGAATGCTTAATGTAAGGTTTGGTATGTTGTTGCGGTCTAGAAGTGAAGTCCGAGGAAATGTGAAGGTTTTGGTGGTAATCAAGATTTGAGTGAATTTTGTTCTAGTAAAATTTGAAGTTTGTCGGGTACTAGGTACCAGGTAACAATGTTGGAGAATTGAAGTTGATTGTAAAAATAATTCTTTAAAGGAGCTTAAAATTTTTGGTAGCCCACCTAAAAGCATAATTACGTGAGAATGTATTAAAAGTGTGTTATTTATGATTTGTTTTAAAATGATGATTTATTGATGATGGTTTTATTTTAATGGGAGTTTTATAAATGTTTTAAAAGGGATTGATATGTGATTTTTATGTGCAAGAGGAACAAATTGTGATGCAGTATCGAGTATGGATGATCAAGAACATTTGGATCAAGAGTGATGTGACTAGGTTGGGTTGTACACTCTGGGAGTCCATGTGAAGGAAGAGCTTGAGATGAAGAAATACCGAGAAATCGGGTATTATGCATGCGACGAAGGAGAGTACTTTGATTTGGGGTGATTTACCTTTGGATGTTTTAAGCCTGAGTCAGAACCTGAGTGTGGGAAAAAAAAATGTGTTGGTGGATTGTAGTATCTATATCTGGTTCCACCTGATCATTCTGAATATCTGGCAGAGGAAGTTCCTGCATTTTGTTTTCAACAAATCTACTCAATTCTAAATTGATGTCTTGATTATATTTTAAATATATAGGTCTCGAAAGGTTTTAAAGTGTTGAAGAAGGTTGACATCTGTTGACTTATTCATTATTTCTCTTGCCATTTTTCATATTCTACGTGCCTTGTTGTGATTCAACCCTTGGATTTCCTCTCATGTGTTGATTGAATTTCCTTAGCGTCTTGTTCCTATAAAAGGTCAGGAGATGTTTCATTTTAAGTTAAGTTCAGATTTTGTGGATGTTAGAGAACCAAAACTTTTTCAAGTTTTTCTCTTTTTCTTGTCTTCTATTCCATTCTACATTAAAAACTTGTATGTTTCATTAGAATTTAATCAATATCAGATCCAATTTTAAAATTATATCCTAATATGAAATCTTATGTAGTTGATTGTTTGTTCCTATCAGACAAGATTGTGTGTTATGCCATTTAAGGGTGCATACTAACACTATTTGGTGGAAAATAATCCCCCTTTTCTTTAAAATCTCGCATCATTTTGTGCCTAGCTGTGAAGCAATCTAGTGACATATGGAATGGTTTTCTCTAGTTTGGTTATTTCTTGAGGCATGCATGGATAATATGTGGGATAAATTTTACTTTTCAGTAATTTTGTATGCTTTATTATAGAATAGATGTTTAAGTTTCAAAAAATATTCCAAAAAATTAATGAATGCATGGAGTTTTAATTACAAATATTTTGATTCCATGAAAGTTATGAATTCTTAAAGCTAAATCTACTTGGGTAAATGCAAGTTATTTGAATCTCATGAAGTTATTGAATGACCGGACTAAGATTATTTTTATATCTCTATGATACCTCTCTATACTTTAAGAACTGTGTACCCCTTGTGTGTAACAACATTATCACAATGAACCTTGAGTGAACCTAGTGCATCAATACCTGACATAAATGAGCCTTAGGATTAAGCTAAGTTAGCCTTAGATTTAGGTTTTTCCAGTGGAATATTTCAAGAAAGATAGGTTCTCGTAGTGTGTCTGTGAGAATTTTATCTATCTGATGGTGTGCGACTAACATTCGCATCAACAATAGTGGTGCTAGAAGGAGGGCACCTCTAGTTTTATTCGGAGTTGGCATTGTTGTTCTAGTTTTGGGTTGGAAATTTCCTTGTGATGTGAAAGCATACGGAATTTTGTAATGGATAGTAAAATGGAATTCAATAAGCTCTGGAAGATTATTAACTAGAGAATTTATCCCTTAATTCTATTCACTTTTGGTAGGGTTTCCGAGTGAAGGATTCACAATACAACTGATCATAGTGAACTTGGCTGTGAAATTTTTTTACTAGGGTATGTTTGGCCACTTGTAATGTGTTTTTGTTAACAGAGGCATCCTTAACTATGAAAAGAAAGAACTTTTTATTGGAAATATGTTTGAATTTGGAGAAAATACCTAACCCTAGTGAAATTAGAAATTGGAGATTTAACTGTTAGATCAAACAGATTCATTAACCGTAGTTGTCATTCAAAGAAATTCCAAAAATTTTGTAGGAGAAAAAAAGAAGTCATCAAGACTTGGAAACAACACGTTTAAAGCATGAGCATGAAAGGAATGAGTCACTGATCTTCTCACACATGGAAGATAGCAACAAAGAGAAAGAGTGGGTGAAATGAGTGGGAGACGCGTGCTTTCGCCCCTAATTACAAATCCACAATCTAAAAGGGAATAAATTCTTGATTTAACATAGGATACAGAGTATCAAGTTTTTACTTTCTCTCTTCTTGATGATGGTGTAAATAGTATTAATACTTGGTCTAATGAAATAAATAGTGGTGTTGAGATTAAAGACAAGACCAAGAACCAAAGAAACCTTGGAGGGAAAGAAAGTCAAGAGATAAATACAACCATTCGTGGAGAAGAGAAAAGTGAAATGGAGAACCATGAACAAGGACTGGAAGAAGGTAGATTACTGAGAAGATGGAGAAGGTGTGTGCAATCGACCTTTAATGAGGTCGTTTCCATACATTTTATCCAAATTACATGTAAGTACGCATTTGAATTTTCACTTGTCAAACGTAGAAAAGTTAAAATAATTCGTTGCTACAATAGCCGGTTATTAGAAGGCTTGAAATATGGGTGACGGGTGAGAAACTTCCTGATATGGAAAAGAAACCACCCATGGTAGATAAATGCAAAACTAATAAACTATTCTTCCTAAGTAAACTTAAGTAGGTAAATGGTAAAAACCATTTACTCTAACACCCCCCCTTAAGTGCAACTTAGGGAGATTATTATGCAAAAATGAAAAAATGCAATATGGGTTCGGGCTACACAACTATATTAGGCACCCATTTACAATGCAAAAATGAAATCTCTCACAACTGGAGAAAAGGAGAAAAACCTTGTGGGAAAAAACCCCTCTCCAAAAGAGAGAAAAGAAAACAAAGTCAATGCATGGATGGAGGACTCAATCACAACCCCCGAGAACTACATACATCATATATATATATACAATCAATGGCCCCCCATAAGATGGAGAGAGAGACTATATAGCCCCCCAACAATGTGTAATCACCTACAAAAATGGTAAGTTCTTGAAGACAAAACATGATCCAATGTCAAAAAATAACTTGTCTCCCTTTTGGAAAAACAAAACCAAATACAAATGTAGGTATGCTTCCCATTCCAGATAGGAATTAAAAGAAAGAAGCATGAATATGTATGGTGATGTCTCTGAAATCTACTCATGTGTCACTAAAACCTTGTCTTAGATGATGCCACGAACCAATCAGGAACATGCCCAATCACAATAGGAGGTGACAAACAAAGTACTTGACTAGAAACCGATTCTAAACATTCTCTAGAGACTGAGATGGAGTGACAATAGTTATACTACAACTATCATCAATTAGGTGGGATATACCCTCAAATGTGTCCTCCAAATCTGAAATGTGATATTCTGTGAACAATGAACCAGTGTCTGGAAAATAAGAATCCCAATCAAGAATAAAATTATTTATTGGTTGTGATGAATCACTAGATGAGCTCAATGAATCATCAACACAAGATGAATGGTCATGTTAAACAGGAATTATAGGAGCCTCAATCAATGACTCTGCACAATTAATCACTAAAGGTGAAGGTACATCAACTATCCCTGATGGATAAGAAGGAGCATCTAAAAATCCCTCATCATCCTCATCTAAAGATTCAAAGTATTCCAAAACTTCAAACTCTTGCATAGTAGCATGATCATAGGGTATCCTATCTGAAAAATGAAGAGGCACAAGACAATCTGAAATAGGATCATATGGGAATAGCTGAGTATCAAGATCTCCATGTATTTCCCAAAATTTAGTCTAAAGAATATGAGGACACTCAAAATAATCAATTGCATTCAAAGTGGCATCATCAATATGCATTGTAATAACTCCTCGAACATGATCCCTTTTACAATTCCATGCAAATTTATTATTACCAGTACCGGGAAGGGGAACAAGATATATAAATGTGGCAACAAATGAAGCCATCTAAGATTTTTTATGATACCATATCTCCATTATTTATAGTTTCCCCTTTTCAACATAATCACAGCAGGATGAAATGAAAACCCCATAATCAACTATGGCAAATCTCCAAAAATACAAAGACATTAACCTTAAAAAACAATTAGAAACTCCCAAATACTAAAAATGAAGCCTTCTCAAAAAACTTAAGGTTGCAATAATGTAAAAAAAAGGCTAAGAATCAAGTAACTCCAAAGAGAATAGTAACACCAATATTGAACTTCAATGGATTAAAAGCACCACCAAATAGAAAAATATGAGAGAAATTCCTCAACCACTGCAAAGGTGATGAAAATACCTTTTCGTTGATATGTGGTTTGTGAAAATCAGCCTTCGTTTGCAAAAGATATGCAAAACTAAAAAGTCCTATAAAGACACTTTGGAAACACCAGCAAGCACCTGAGGGCTCAATTTTGGTTGCCCATGTGAACATGTCATTGGGAAGAGGAAAAAAAACTGGTGCCAAACACCAAGACAACTCCACCAGAGCACTAAGCCTTCACAAGCACTTCACATGAACAATGCAAGCATAGGATATATAAATACCAATTTACACGTATTTGGGCTCAATGTGGGATTAAAGTCCCATATAGCATTCCAAATAGCCACGAATGGGCCAACCTCAACAACTGCATGGAAAACAAGCCCTAGGAATTTTTTTGGCAAAACTTTGGAGATATTAAAGTTTGCATACAAAATATATTTGGCGATGAGGAATGCTCTGCTCTGTGTGGGATGGTGTATATGCACTTTTTGAAGAATGATTCACAAAAGAGAACTAATATATTCCATTCCTGGTAACAAGCCTACCGCAAGTTTGCAAGAGGAGTGCCCTAGTGGGCCTACAAAAGCACAGAATTCCACCCAAATGCAAAGAAAAAACACGCCCTTTCAAATCAGAGAAATGGCATGTCCCTTCCAATAAATAGCAGAAAATCACAGTGGCTATAAGATGAATCAGTCCCTCCAAGGTTGAAATGCATCCTCTAAAGAAAATCACGGGCCTATGAATGTTGAATCAAGCCTTCAACAGGTAAAATCATGGCTTTGTGAGAAAAAAATCCCCCAAAAAAACACACAAAGGTCGCAGCCTCCTCCAAATACACAGCTTGTGGAGGGCCTGGTCTCCAATGAAAAAATAGCCTTCCTCTTCCTCACGTGGCAAGACAAAATTCCTTGATGATCAATTAAAAATTCCAGGTTAGGGTATGTTGAATCAATAGGTCACACACCCTCCTTTCTCACAACAAAGAAATGATGCCTTAGGAGGAAAAACACGCCTAGCACAAAGGAGAATGAGCCCAGCCAAAATCAAACACCCAACCAACACAAAGAAATGGCTCCACTTGAGGAAGAAAAACACACCAATGTATGAGGCACTTGCAACTACAAATCCACCAAACCAACAAATCTCGGCTTGAATGAGAGAAAACGTGCCTCCAAAATCACCAGCAACACAGAAAAATAAATAATCGAAAATGAGGCAATTTTGAAATTTTAAAAATTTCAAATGTCGGAACAAACATCTCAACTCTCTGACAAAAACTCTCAAGGAAGGAGTTGCAAATTGGGTGGCTCTAATACCATGCTAAAGAAAATAACCCAGGAAGATCATCTGCAGCATAAACCTTCACAAGAACTGAGAAAGGCAACACAAGGCCATTTCACACAATAAGGAGTGAATAAATGAGATAATTTACTTATTGTACAGAGTGTCTCATAAAGGCATGAAATGTGGGTAACAGGTGATAAACTTCCTGATAGGAGAAAGAAACCACCCATGGTAGATAAATGCAAAACTAATAAACTATTATGCCTAAGTAAACTTAATCAGGTAAATGGTCAAAACCATTTACTCTAACAGTATGTATATGCATACACACCCAGATGCTCTTGTGTCGAGCCATCACAATTTCAGTGGTTTTATGCATGTTTGTTTTATAGGTCAAGAATCCTCTGAAATGAGGATAAATAGTCATAAAGGGATCTATAAATGGGAATATGTGTTTGCATGTTTATCATTTGATACCATTTGTATTGACCCCAAGTCTCCTGGTTAATCAAACACCAAGATGTGTGAGAAGATTGGCTTAAAAATTTGTGTAATATCCTTCAGTTCTGATTTTATTTTACTAGTAGTAATAAATGTGGAACAAGCTGAATGGTACAATTATGTTATGTTTTTCACGGATCTGGAATAGAATAAAACAATTATTAGAAAGCTAAAAAAATTGAAATTGTAAATAAATCGACTCTTTGTTGAATATCTTGAACTAGAGACTTGAATTTTTTGGAACTTGGAAAAAACTATTGAAACTAGTGAAAACTAATGAACTGATGTTCTTTTTCTTTCTCTCATTATGAAATGAAAACCATCATTATTGTAAGATCATTTTTTTTATCTGACCAGAGTATTGTTCAATATTATTCGAGAGTAATTTTACTTGTAGATTGGAAACTTGTTTGAGAACTTAAGAATGTATACACATATTTCCAATTGTGATTACTTTTAGGAATATATGTGTACCTGCATAAATGCATCATTTATTCACATACACATACATGTGGTATACCTTCTTAGATCATATTTACTTTAATCTTTTGAGTATGAATATTTTATTTTCATTGCAAAGAACAAAACTATATAATGGAACAGTGTTGAGTTGCAATATGGAACTTAGGAAAACTAGATTTATGATGAATAAGATGAATGGATATACCAAATTATTTATGGTTTACTTGTTTGATGAATGATGGGATGGAATGATACATGAGTACTGGGATAGACTATAGAACTCTATAAATTGATGCTAGTATATGGTCTAAAGGGAGGGATACCCCTTTGATATGATGAGCTTTTCTTCTGGGAAAGGGTGCTAGAGAGTATATTTTCTTTTCCAAATCTAACCTAAGCTGCATTTTATGTAGCATGAGCTTGGAAAGCTTTGCAATCATTTTAATTAATATTACTAAACAAGACTATTTAATATTTATCCTCTCTATATTATTTCATTTATTACCTAACATGGAACTTGCATGTTCTAACAGTAGATAGAAATGCATGTAGTTAGGCATGCATAGATTCCACCTTGCAAATTGTTTTTCTTGCTAAGTGTTACGTGTAGGATCAGGTATTCTTTGATGGAATGAATAATTCCAAGGAAGAATCACTTCTTGGTTGGGTGGAAAAGCACCTCAACCATGTTATCGTCCACTAGTGGAGGCCATCTATCAAAAAGATCATTTTGGAATCCTATTTTGCAATTGTATCATTGATGTAATGATGTATTTGATGAAGTTGATGTAAATGATGAAATTGATGTAATTGATGTATTTACCATTGAGGTGATTGATTTCCAAGTCAACTTGTAAATTGACAATTGACATTTGGAAATGAATATATATGCGGTTTTATTTTTCTTATTTATGGATAGGAAATTGCTAAATAGAAATAGCTATGGGATTTTTGTCATAAATGTTATATTCATAATGTCAATTTTTAATTTATTGAGGAAAACTCAGTTGGGAATTTTATATTTGGTATCAAAGCTCAAGGTTGAGCTCTAGGCCTATGAGCCCATGATAGTTTAATTAGCAAAAATTAGAACCTTAACTCAATTTAAGTTAACTAGAGAATAACCAAACTAAATTGGTTGCATGAAATGGGAATGTCCAAGTTGGGAAGAAAGAAGGGAAAGACCATTAGGGCTTCAAAGAAGCAAGTCGTTATCAAATAAAATCCCAAACCTGAGAACCAAACTAAGATTCTTGATGATGAAACTCTTTCACGCACCCTCACATGTATCAATTTGGAGAGAGGAAAAAAGATTGAGGGGTCCAAAAAAACCCCTAAGGCTAAGAAAACCTTCATATTTAGAGATTGGCCAATAGTACGAGGACCTAATGCACCTCTACTAGCTAAAGAGGAGAAGGAGTGCATGTGTGCATTTCCTACCTCACCGAAGAGGGATGATGTAAACTCAAATGAGGATCTAGAGGAATGTCCTCTTTTCAATAATGAGGGAACTGCTTAGAGTGGAAAAGCTTTTGTAAATAAGGATTAGTATAAATCCTTATTTAATATAAAAAAGAAATTATTTTTTTGGTTGTTTAATCAAGAGCACGAAACTTGAAGACTTGTTTTGATATGTATGAATGTGTATATCTCTTTTAGATAACATTTTGTGAACATAAAATTATGTAGATGTTATATTTTCAACATAAAACCTTGTGTTAAGATATGCTAAACATGACTATGATGCAGGTCAAGTGTGGGACATTATGGTGACCACCAAACAAGATGTGGGTAGTAGCAAACATGATAATAGGCCAAGTAAGAGGCTAGACCAAATTCTAGAACTCTTGAACTGGCAAGAAACATGAGTGGACCATTTGGAGCAAGAGGTTTGAGGGGTGTGGGAAGATCAAAATCTTAGGAACGAGGTGCCCAACCAAGGACAAATGGGCCAAGGGGATCTTAATTGGGGTCGAATTGAGGAAGATCTAGGAAAGGATCTTAAAAAGGTAGCACCATTGAAATTCGATGGCAAGGTTATCAAAGACGGAGCTGAGGCCTAGATCATAGAGATGGAAAAATACTTTGGGCTCCACAACTTGTCAGACCAAACCAAGGGTGCTTAGGCTGCATATCAATTTTATGGAGAGGCAACTACCTAGTGGGATAATGAGAAGGTGGGAGGGAGACTTTTTCCAAAGGAGATAGCTTGGGAATTTTTCCTCCAATCTTTCAAGAAGAGATGGCTACCACAACTTTTTTTTGACAAGAAAATGACTAAATTTTGGTATTTGACCCAAGGTGGCTTGACAGCAGTCCAATATTGGGAGAATTTTACCAATTTTCTCAAGTATGTGTCACAATATCAATTTGATGAGCATTTATAGATTCACAAATTTTTACTGGGATTGAGGCCCCACATTGGAGATGAGGTGGATCTTCACAATCCTCTTACGAGGGCAGAAGAATTTAAGAAATCCATTAAGCAAGAACAGAATTTGTAGTTTTCTAATCTCTACAAGGATTCATATTCTAAGCCTCAATTTAGAAACAAAAAATTTTAGAAGGGTGGTGGACAAAATGGAAATAAGACCCATCAAATCAAAAATTTGAAAAGATAAAATGGCCCTCTGGAAAAGGAATAAGGCAACCAAGGTGGAAGAAATAAAAGGGATAATAGGGGCAACAACTTTGATAGTAACTAGAAGAACTTAAAAGAGGATAGGTCTGAAGGTCGAAAAGGACCACGTGATGGGTTTTACACTTGTGGAGAAGATCATTGTGCATCTAATTTCCCTCAGAATTCAATGTCACTAAAGGAAGGATACCAGTAGCAGAACCCGCATCACAAGATCCATGCAGTGGTGGATAAAAAGAAATCAGAGTACCAGGCTTCTCTAATACGATCGATAGGTAATATCTATGGCCGAATCATTTCTATATTGATAGATACTAGAGCTACTAAGGGTTTTATTGATCCTAAAATAGTTTCTAAACTACCCATTAGACCTGTACATTTGGAAAAATCATGGTTGGTTCAGTATGGAAATCGAGTGGAGCAGGAAGTAGATTCATGTTTCTTTTGCATTGAGTTATAAATTCCCAACTTCTTGACCCAAGTTGACTTTTATGTGGTATCTCTAGGGTCCTACAATGTAATCTTGGGAATAAACTGGTTAACTAAGCACAAGGCCATTGTAAATTATGAGGATAAGATGGTGAGTTGTCTGGATGACTATGGGTACCCAGTTGAGATACATGGGATACATAAACCCTTAGAGCTTAGGCATATTTTAGATATATAGCTCAAGAGGGCTCAAAGGAAGGTTTGTGTCATTTATGTTGTGCATCTTAGTGAACCTGACAATGAGAAACCATACCTCAATGATTATCCAATACTTAGGGAATTTTGAGATGTGTTTCTGCGAAGACCTCATCGAGATTCCTCTTAAGTGAGAAGTTTTTTTCTTCATTGATATAGTTCCAAGGAGAAAGGGGCCAATGGGATCTTAATCAAGGTTAAATTGAGGAAGAACTGGGAAAGGATCTTAAAAAGGCAGCACCACCAAAATTTGATTGCAAGGTTATTGGAGATGGAGCTAAGGCTTGGATCATAGAGATTAAAAAATATTTTACGCTTTCCAACCTGTTAGACCAAACCGAGGTTGCTTGGGCTACATATCAATTTTTTAGAGAGGCAGCTATCTGGTGGGATAATGATAAGGTGAAAGGGAGACTTCCACTAGAGGAGATCACTTGGGAATTTTTCCTCCAATCTTTCAAGAAGATATGGCTACCAAAGCTTTTCATTGACAAGAAGATGACTAAATTTTAGAATTTGACCCAAGGTGGCCTGACAGTAGTCCAGTATTGGGAGAAGTTTACCAATTTTCTCAAGTATGTGTTGCGGTATCAATCCAATGAGCATTTCTGAATTTTCAAGTTTATATTAGGATTGAGGCCCCACATTGGAGATGAGGTGGATCTTCACAATCCTCTTATGATGGTAGGAGCATTTAAGAAAGCCATTAAGCAAGAATAGAAGTTGCATCAATTTTCTATTCTCCATAAGGGTTCAAATTTTAAGCCTTAATTTAAAAACAAAAAAATTCAGAAGGGTGGTGGACAAAGAGAAAATAAGATGCATCATATCATAAATCTAAAAAGAGAAAATGACCCTCCAAAAAAGGAAGAAGGAAACCAAGGCGAAAGAAATAAAAGGGCTAATAGGGGCAACAACAACTTTGACAGTAACTAGAAGAACTTAAAAGAGGATAGGTCTAAAGGTCAAAAAGGACCATGTGACAGGTGTTACACTTGCAGTGGAGATCATGATGCATCTAATTTCCCTCTAAATTGAAGTTCATAGAAGGAAGGAAACCAATAGCAGAACCTGCATCACAAGATCCATGTAGCGGTGGATAACAGGCAAGTAGATTATCAAGCTTCTCTAATATAATTGATGGATAAGCTTTATGGTTGAACCATTTCTATATTGATAGATATTGGAGCTACTAAGTTTTTTATAGATCCTAAAATAATTTCTAAGCTCTCCATTAGACCTGGACATTTGGAAAACTCATGGTCAGTTTAGTATGGAAATCAAGAGGAGCAAGAAGTAGATTTAGGTTTCCTTTGCAGCGAGTTAGAACTTCCCAACTTATTGACCTAAGTTGACCTTTTATGTGGAACCTCTAGAGTCCTACAATGTAATCTTGGGAATAAACTAGTTAACTGAGCACAAATACATTGTAAACTGTGAGAATAAGATGGTGAGCTATCTGGATGACTATGGGTACTTGGTTGAGATACATGGGATACAAAAACCCTTAGAGTTTAGGTAGATTTCAGCTATATAGCTTAAGAGGGCTCGAAGGAAGGGTTGTGTCTTTTATGTTGTGCATTTCAGTGAACCCGACAATGAGAAACCATACCTCGATGATTATCCAATACTTAGTGAATTTTAAGATGTGTTTCCCAAAGACCTCATTGAGATGCCTTCGAAGGGAGAATTTTATTTCTCCATTGATATAGTGCCAAGAGTCGAACCTCATTCTAAGGCTTCATATAGGATGACCACCACTAATCTTTATGAATTAAAAGCCCAGTTACAAGAGTTGTTACACAAGGGGATTATTAGACCCAGTGTGTCACCATGGGGAGCACCAATTATCTTTGTGAAAAGAAAGGATGGAACCTTGCATCTGTGCATTGATTATCAGATGTTGAATAAGGACACCATCAAGAATCAGTACCCCCTTTCAAGGATTGATGAATTATTTGATCAAATTAAGGGAGTGACAATATTCTCAAAAATAGATCTCAGATCTAGATACCATCAGTTGAGAATAAAGGAGGAAGATATTCCAAATATAGTCTTTCAAACTCAATATGGATATTACGAGTTCACCATTGTACCGTTCACGTTGACCAATGTGCCTGTAGCTTTCATGAATCTTATGAACAGTGTGTTCTAGGACTATTTGGATGATTTTTTCCTAATCTTTATCAATGAAATTTTGGTTTATTCCAAGTCTATTGAGGAACACGATCAACACTTGAGAATAGTCTTACATCATTTGAGAGAAAATAATCTTTTTGGAAAGCTATCCAAGTGCTCGTTTTATCAAGATAGGGTGCACTACCTAGGCCACATTATCTCAATTGAGGGAGTCTCTATTGATCCTAAGAAGATAAAAGAAATTGTGGAATGGTTGATTCCTCAAAGTGTAATAGAGGTGCAAGGCTTTATGGGCCTTACTGGATGTTACAAGAAATTTGTGCAAGGGTTTTTTAAAATCGCAACCCAGATAACATCTCTCCAGAATAAAGGAAAGATTTTTGAGTGGACCGAGAAGTGTGAACAAGATTTTTCACTCCTGAAGGAGAAGCTCACAACAACCCTAGTGCTGACTATACCTGGTCCCAATGGTCAATTCTCAGTAATCACATATTCTTTGAGATATGGTGTAGGAGCAATGTTAATACAAGATGGGAAAGTGGTGGCGTATGAGTCAAGGAAGTTGAAACAACATGAAGTAAACTATGCACCACATAATCTGGAACTAGCAGCCATAGTGCATGCCTTATAGATGTGGAGACATTATCTTTTAGGAAAGTTTTTTGAGCTCAAAATGGATCATTTAGGATTGAGATATATTTTTACTCAAGCCAACCTCAATGCATGATAGAGGAGATGGTTGGAATTCCTTAGCGAGTATGACTTTAGAATTGAGTATATAAAAGGAAAGGAAAATAGAGTGGAAAATTATCTTAGTAGAAGAAGACATTCAGAGTACATGACCTCTATGAGATCTAATCTGAGGCAGCAAGTGATGCAAGACTTGCAAGGTGATAAGCATTAAGAAAGGGTGAAAAAGTCTTTAGAAGAAAATCCATCAGACCATCATTTCAATGGGTATGAGTTTTGAATCAGATGGTATCTTAAGATTCCAGAGAGTGATATATATTCTATATTTTGGAGAGCTTAGGAAGCTAGTCCTAGAAGAAGTATGTAATGCACCATATTAAAGACATGACCTCAGAGTTACAAATATGATCACAAAATTGAAAACCTTGTATTATTTTCTGAGACTCGAGAAGGACGTAATAGAATACATAGCTAGGTACTTGGAGTGTCAACAAGCTAAGGTTGAGCACGTGCCTCTAGAAGATATCCTTTACCCTCATGATATACCTAAGTATATGTAGTTTTATTTTTCTTATTTATGGACATGAAAATGCTAAATAGAAATAGCTATAGGATTTATATCATAAATGTTATATTCATAATGTCAATTTTTAATTTATTGAGGAAAATTCAATTGGGCATGTTACATGAATATTGATGGTAGTGGAAGAGTAAAAATCAAATTCCTTGATGGAAGATTGAGGGGAATTGATGGTGTCTTTCATATCCTAGGTTTGGAACAAAACCTACTTTCTATTCAAGTAAACTGAATGATTCAGGAGTGCAAATTTTTTCTCAAGTGGAGGATGCAAGATGATGAGAGGAGCTATGGTGCTAGATAAGGGTGTTCAAATCAGAACCTTGTTCAAGATAGATGCATTTATTGTTCAGTGCAATAGTTTCTATCACAAACCAAAGAAGAAATCTCTATATTCTTCATCCTCATCGTCAGATCGAGCAGAGAAATCTATAGCAGCTACATCTAATGGTCGTGCATTTTGGGTACCTAAGGATGTTCATTCCTTGGAAATTAATCTTCCTACAGAGAATGCAATGTTATGGCATCAACGACTTTTTCACATTGGTGAGAAGGGTCTTAGAGCCTTGAAATCTAAGAGCCTTATTGAAGGCCTTGATGATTGTAATCTTGATCTTGGCTTTTGTGAACATTGTGTTTATGGAAAACAACATCGTGTTACTTTTCACTCTATTTCTCACAAGTCTTCTAGGGTTTTGGACTATGTTCATGCAGATGTGTTTAGTCCTATGAATGTTCCTTCATTGTCAATATATATATATATATATATATATATTGTTTCTTTCATAGATGATTATAGTAGGAAATTTGTTTATTTTCACAAAAGAAAAGCTGAATTCTTTAGTCGATTTAAGGAATTTAAAGCCTTGGTAGAAAATCACACTAGTAGAAAGATTAAATGTTTGAGGACTAACAATGGCAGTGAGTTTTGTTTGACATAGTTCAAAAATATCTATAAAGAGCATAGGATTGAGAGACATAAGACAACTCCATACAACCTACAATAAAATGGAGTTGTAGAGATGATGAACATGATTTTGATGGAGAGGGATAGGAGTATGTTGAGTGGTGCTAGACTTGAGAAAAAAATTTGGGCTAAAGCAGTAGCCACTGCATGTTATTTAATCAACGGATCTCCTACATCATCTATTGTTGATAAGACACCCATGGAGGCATGGTCTTGTAAAAATCCTTTGATGAGACATCTCATAATATTTGGTTGTCAATCTTACGCTCATGTTCTGATTGAGAAGACGTCTAAGTTGGAGAAAAAGGTAGTTAAGTGTATCTTGATCGACTATGGTGTCGGTGTGAAGGGGTACAAGCTTTGGGATACAATGGGCCAAAAGGTTATCTATAACAGAAGTGTGATTTTTTGAGAGATGAAACCTTCCATAGTTGAGTTGCATCCAAAGAAAGAGGAGAAATAAAAGGAGGTAGTTCAAGGTCCACTTACTCTGATGAAAGAAGAACTATTTACTCATGTTGAACCTGGTGATGATGAGAGTTTAAGAAGCTCTAAATTTTTTGAAGAAGAATAAACTCAACCTCATCAAGTAAGGAGGTCTATGAGAGATAAGCGACAACCTAATAGGTTTGGTTATTCACCTGAAAGTTTTGGTTATTCATTGTTAGATTCTAGTTGCATTTTTCCTTTGATTGCTAAGACTAATGAGCCTAAGACTGTAAGAGAGGCTATGGGTATGAGTGATGTTGATTCTTGGATGAAATACATGGATGAAGAAATGGAATTGAATAAAAATGATATATGGGATCTGGTACCTTTTCCTGAAGGATGAAAATCTATTGGATGTAAATGGGTGTTCAAGAGAAAATCTAGTCCAAATGGTAGTGTTGAGAAGCATAAGGCACGGTTGGTCACTAAGGAGTATTCTTGGGTGGAGGGAATTGACTATGGTGAGATTTCCTCTCCAGTTCTAAAGCTGACATCTATCTAGTTCTTATTATCACTTGTAACAATGTATGATCTAGAAGTGGAACAGATAGATGTGAAGACAGTGTTCCTTCATGGTGACTTAGAGGAAGAGATTTATATGTCATGGCTAGAGCATTTAATTGTTAAAGATGAAGAAAATCTAAGTTGAAAAAGTCTGTGTGTGGTCTTAAGTAGTCTCCTAGAATGTGGTACCAAAATTTTGATGCCTATGTGTTGTATTTGGGATTTTTGTCATCTAAATCTGACCATTGTGTGTATTACAAGTTTGATAATGGTCGCATTCTCATAATTGC
Source organism: Sequoiadendron giganteum (assembly GCA_007115665.2). Classification (NCBI taxonomy): domain Eukaryota; kingdom Viridiplantae; phylum Streptophyta; class Pinopsida; order Cupressales; family Cupressaceae; genus Sequoiadendron; species Sequoiadendron giganteum. The sequence continues at coordinate 260,254,320 of CM021108.1, read as the reverse complement.
ATTGTACATATATGATATGTTATTTTTTGGGAATGACAAAATTTTGATTTCAAATTTGAAGTCTTCGTTGTCATCATAGTTTGAGATGAAGGATCTAGGTATAGTGACGTATATTTTGGGGATGGAGATCAGAAGAGATGGATCTAACAGAAAGCTTTGGTTAAGCTAGAGAAAGTATGTGAATACAGTGCTGGAGAGGTTCAAATATGACAGTTTGCAGATAGTTAGTTGTTCCTGTAATGCAAGGGACAAAGCTTTATGTGGAGGACTGTCCAAAATATCCTACTCAGATGGAGGACATGACCAGAGTACCATATACAAGTGTTTTTGGTAGTCTTATGTATATTATGGTATGTATGAGGCCAGACATTGCCCAAGCACTAGGAGTCCTTAGTCAGTTTATGGCTAATCCTAGACGGGTGCATTGAGATGCAGTGAAGAGAGTTCATATTTTCATGGTTATCCTACTATACCTCGACACTCAGTGAATACTCATGGATATTTGGATTTAGATTAAGCAAGTGACATTGGTAGAAAATGATCCACAAATGGCTATGTGTTTATGATGTATGGTGGTTCTATCAGTTGGATGAGTAAGCAGCAAGCTATAGTCTCTGTGTCCACTACAAAAGTAGAGTATATGGTAGCTACTCATTCTTGTAAGGAAGCCATTTGGCTTAATAGTTTGTGTTTTGATATTGGTTTTGATGCGGGTAGATTACTATCTATTGTAACAATCAGTGCCATTCTTGGCAAAGAATCCTACTTTCCATACCAGAACAAATCACATTGATGTTCAATTTCATTTTGTTCATGATATGGTGGAAGATGGAAAGGTGAAATTGGAGAAGATTGACAACTTGATGAATGTTGTAGATGTATTAACAAATCTAGTGAGCACAGAGAAGTTCAAATGGTGTTTTAAGTCAAAAGGCCTCACAACCTCTAGTAGTTAAATCATGTTACTTTCTTTGACTCTTCAAATATGTTCGACAAGTGGGAGAATGTTGGGAAAAAGAATGTGTCTCAACCTTTGATTTTTCTGTAGTTGCATTGATTTTTACATAATACTAAATGATGCTAATTTTCCCACATTGTCTTGTGAGTTACAACTTGTGATTTCTATTCGAATGAGGAGTCAAGTTGGAAAGTTAATTTTACAGGTGGAGTTGTGCATAAAGGATTTTTCTATTTCCATGTTGAGTTTACATGCAATGTGAATTTTTGAGGTGCAATTATTTTGCCAAGTGCATATTTTGCAGTGTGGCATGTGGTGACAATTGGAAACTTACCATTGTGTGTGTAGTTTTTTTAGTTCTTTCCATGTTGCATCTTCAACCTTTAGCAGTTGTTTTAGAAATGACTAATTTATGCACTGTAAGCTCTTATATATTGAGAACTTGTATTTTGGAGTTGTAAGTTGTTGTTTTATTGAAGTACCATTATGATGTTGAAGCTCCAGAATTGTGAATAAGTGTGAAGACTTATGCAAGAGAATAGCTTTGGAATTATATTATTACTGGTTAATTGTTGTTGAATAATATAATTGAGTTGTGCTTTGGAGTGTGGGGTTTTTCTCCCAAAATGGTTTTTCCCACATAAAATTTTGTGTTATGAGTTCATTGTTTATTTTTTAATGATATGTATGTGCATCTAAATCTGTAACAGTTAAAGGTGTTTATAAAAAAAAATTAACTCTCTCCTGCTTAGATTAGTGTAGGAAGTTGCTTTTTCTTACCTGACTTCCTTTTGAATTGCTAAGGACCAACATTAAACCTAGGTGGCTATTTATGTATTACTTGATGAACAATTAATTAAATCTTTGGAACTTTTAATGTTATGGAAATTTCAAGTATTATAGTGGCCATTTTGAGAATGTATTTCATATATTGGGCATTAATTAATATCACACTGGCACACTAGCATTTCAATATTGGGTGTCATATTCCCCTCGGCAAGATGAGCAATGTTAGTTGTGATATATGAAGGTGACGTGAAAGTTTGGAAATGATCCTTTTAGCTAGTTGGAGAAATAGTACAAACTCCTATCAAAACCACTTCCTTAAAAGGTCATAATTTTAAGTAAGCATATAATTACAAATTATACTCAAACAGCAATTTAGATGCTATACCTTACTTCAATGCAAATTGTATGTTTGGAAATGTTTGAAGTTTTTCCTATCAAAGAGAAAACATAAATTATGAGTGAATACATCTATTTTCTGGGCATGGTGTTGTTTAACTTATTTAATAGCCCACAACAGTAGCAAATAGTTTCCTATTAACTTCTAGTACAATCAACTGTTTGACTAAATGCTTGCCGAGCAAAAACTTGGAATAGTGAAAAAAATGGTATATATACTAGCATGGGTTATTATAAGGAAGCATGATGTAAGCTTGTGTAGGTTGAAAACCACACTATGTAGTTCAACCTGTAATTAGACATATATAATGAAAGAAAAATTGCAGCCTTACCTAAACATAAAATGGAGAGACAATTTTGTTGGGGTGCACATATATCTTTTACCTAAGGATAAAGGTTTTCAAATCCAAACATTCCTTTGAGGTAACTTGAAATCAACAATGTCAATTGTGTATTGTGAAGGATATATTATGTCATAAAGTGCATGTTAAAAAACATGTTTTCACACTTATTTCTTATAAGACATTCATAACTACGCATATCTCCATTTGCATTTCGTGACATTCTTTGTATATAACAACTTGCATGTTTCAAAACACAATGTTTTGCAACCTTCTCTTCATTTGTCCAATTTTATTTTAAAACCCTATACATGTAATAAACCAAACAAAATATTATAATTGGTTGTAATTTGTTTTCAAAGTTTTAAAAATTTATGATTTTTTATGTTCACTCCAATCTTTTTGTGGGTGATGAAAATTTAGCATAAATTATTGATGGCATGACGACAATGTGTTTGGGTATGAGAAATTGTAGTTCTCAAAACATGACATGTTTTGCAACCAAGCACTTCACAAGGTACCAAAATAATCATGTTTTGTAACTTGTATTGTAGAGAAGTGTGTTGTTTTTTCCCAATAACAACAACAATTGTGTTGTTTCTATTTGAATTCAACACCTAGAAATACAAAGTTTAAAAACACATGGTTTGGGTATGTTGTGAATTGTAGGTTAAAAAACATGGTGTAACTACTGATCTCTAAGTGCCACATGCCCAATTATAGTTGATATTAGAAATTTCTTACAAAAATAGACATTCATATAATAGATTGGTCTAGTTGGGTTTTGTTCAAGTTGTAGATACACTCTTCTTTCCATTTGAATTTACTACAATTCAACATTATGAACATGTGATCTTTCTATATGTCACAATTCTCAAGATTTATTCTCTACATAAACAACACAGAGTTGGGAAAACTATGAATTATAGTAAAGGAAGGGCTTTTGAAAGATGAATTATTCATATTTTACCATAGAGAACAAAACCCCATTATATCGATTTCATTAATCTGTGCTAAATTTTCATATCGCCTACCAAAAGATGGGGTCAACATATAATTAGAAAATTTCAAAAAACCTCAAATAAACACAAAAACAAATGGCATACAATGCATAGAGGAAATCAATAACCATATCAACACAAAGTTGGTAAAACTATGAATAACAGTAAATTAAAGCAGTTTCACCATAGTTGTAAACAAAGACCATGATATTATAAACTAGAATGGAATCTAAATCCAATCTAAATCATTCACAGTCTACCACAAAAAACAAAACCCAAATGTATCGATTTCCTACTAAATTTTCATATTGCCTACAAAAATATCGGGTCAACATAAAATTCACTAAATTTAAAAAACCCAAAAAAAGCATAGGAAAATATGTGAAACTTTATGCTAAGTATGACAGTGGGTGTTCTCCTTACAAAACAACATGCTTAAGGCAATGATAGGACATTTCTGAACAGTCATTGAAAACCCATTGAATATAAAATAAACCCCTTTTTTAAAGCTCCTCCATTTACTCTTTATAGTTTCAAAGCAAATAGAAAACCAAAATGTATTTCTAGAAGATATATATACCTAGAGAACACTTGATGAAACAACCAATCAACTTGTTTAGGGTTCATAGTAGGAAATCAAAATTCTCAAGCTTTCTTCTCTACATAAACACAAAGTTGGGAATACTATCAATAACAGTAAATTAAATCAGTTTCACCATATACCCGTAAACAAAAAACCATGCTATTATATCTATTTGATGTTCATCTCTTCCAAATGTTTGCAACACGGTATGCAAGCTCCCCCTTCCCTTGTGAAACAAATTTTTTTTTTCCAAAAATTCAAATGTGCAAATGAAAACACAATGCTTTTGGCAACCATCATTTTTAAATGTCGACGTAAAGGGCCACTTCATTTTATCATCCATCATTTTAAAAAACTCTCAGTGTATAGGGTCATGTTACTATAGTCAGAAACGACACAGAACAAAATGTCTATCCGTCTAATCTACTATCAGCATGCCATCATATGGGGGATGGGGCATGATGTTATGATGTATAAGACATGTCATTTTGTAGGAAGAATAGCATGCTCCATTTAACTAAATCAAGCATGTGGACAAAAAAACACATTGTTGATGGCGATAAATTATCAACATAGATTTTTCACCCCTTTTCACACATCATGCATTTATTATTACCCTTATTTTTTGTCAAAAACATTTATGACACATGACACATTGGTTACATTGATTCATGATATTTATTTATTCATCATGAGACCTATTTAGACCTCACATCTACAAGTTTTCACTAATTTATCATTGTGTCATTACCTAGCACATTTATTGCCAAATCAATTGTCAATCTCAAGAAAGAAACATGACCCAATGAAACACTTTCACATTTTCCTTCATAATCATATGTCATTTATGAGCACAATTATGCTCAATAATCAAAATGATCTATTTATAATTCTTACGTGATGTTTATTGACCAAGTTAGGATAAGCATACCTTACCACTCAAGAAACTATACATTGTTTATGATCATGCTTATACCTATTACACTATTTTAACCTCATCACATTATCTTTCTTATTTGGGGCCAATTTCTTTGATGTGCACCCTCACAATTACATCTTTTTGTTATTGTATGAACTTGCCACATTCTAAGAGAAATATCATTGTATTGGGAGCATTATTTAGTATTCCTTCCCTATATTTTTGTGTGCTCATATGCCTATCTTGTACAAAGAGTCGCCTTAAAGAAACCATAAATTCCCTAATAGTATCTCAATCTATTTTACAACTAGAGACTTATTACTTTACCTAGACCATTGTGTTCTTGTGCTCTTGGATGCCACAATGGGAACATATACCTAGCCTAGCGTCTTGTGTCCTCACATGGGTGTTCTTGACCCTCAAGGGTTGCATCACCATTTTTCTTTGCCCATACTAGGATCAAAATTTTATTCCTTGACACTTGTCTCCAACCCATTTTTTTTTATTATAGGTAAAGCAAGTTTTGAAGGGACCCCAAAACCCTTTACAAAAAAGAGCATTATTTTAAAAGATAATCAGAAATAGATAAAGTAGCCAAACAGAAGAAAAAAACCAGCCAAACAAAAGGATAGAACCAACCACCAACTATAGATTTTTCAAAATATTTGTAGCTTCCAAATCACTATCAATAATATTTTGATGCATATCCATGACCTCGTCTATCTCTTTAGCAAGAGCCCTTGTATTCTTCTTGGTTTTATTGTGAGTACGAGTGAATGGACCCTTCTCACTGATCCCATCTTTTGGAGCACTAGGGAGATCCATCCTGCCACCAACAGCTTGTTTCACACTAGATGAGTCTCCAATCCACTACCTAGCTTTCTCATTAAGAAATTGAGGCCCTTCTACTTCATTCGAGATAGAAGTCTTACTAACATTGACAACCTTTTCTAGGTTCTGGTAGGCTTTGTCCATTTTGTCTTCCAATACTGAAAATTTGAAATCAAAGTCTTTTTTCATCTTCAACATTTCATTAGTCACAATCTTAAGGGCATCAACCAACTGGTTCACTTGATCCTGGACGGATGACCCCTTAGAAGGGGAAACCCCAGCATTTTTTACTAGAGAAAGAGCCTTCACATTAGTTAGGTTCAACTCATTGAACACCCACTTAAAAACTATGAAGAAAAGTAAAGAACCATCTCTATCCATGCCTGACACATTGGTAAGTTCCTCCCAGTTACAGTTAAAATTATCCCTATCATCTTCCAGATCCTCCGGGGTATCCATGTTATCCTACTCATTCTATAACACACCCTTCTCTTTGTTACCATCACCCGAGACTTTGATTATGCATAGGGACCGCTCAATCTCAGCAACCACATTAACACCTTAATCCTGCACCTTCTTGATTACATGCCCAACATCAACCCACTGAGTTTCAACATTGGTATTATCAGCAAGATCCACACTAATAATATCATCTTGGAGCAAGCATGCTTTTCCTTTAGCCTTCTTATAAGAACTCACTTCCTTCAAGCATAACTTCCTTTTCCTACTCGATGCAAGGGACTCCACTTCCTCATTCCCATCAACATTCTCCTCCACCTTCTTCTTTCCAGGGGAAAGATCAGCTTCCTTCAATTTTAGATTCTTGGCAACAGGGGTAGGGAACTTTCCTAATTTAACCTTCTGGGTGTCATTCAAGAAATCTTCAGAACCCTCCACCTCCTCACTACTAGTACAATAGTCTTTAGACTTAGAGTGCTTAGAATATTTAGCCTTATTTTACACTTTCCCTCAAAAGACTCAGGAGGCTCTGACAAAACCTCCATAGAGGCTTTCAACCTAGCACCAAACTCCTCAGAGCTGGACCCCATCTCAGACCCAGTATCATATTCAGAAATAGCCTTCTTTTGGCGACCTTTAGAAATCTTCTTGGTCTCATCAAGGACAAAATAGGACTTAGTGTATTCCATAATTAGGAGAATTGATCCCTCATGTAGGACAAGGTTCTTAGGGTTTTGTTTATGGTCTTTCATACCATTTTCAAGAGAGGCAAGAAAATAAAAGGGGGAAGAAACCTTTTTCTTATGCCTAAAGTGATTCAATAGAACACAATGGTAGCTAGCAAGAACAAAGAAGTGGTTGTAAAGAGTAAAATTCCTCATGATTTCAGTGGCCACATCACCCCAGATAGCCTTGATAGAACAACAAGAGAATCCACCACATTTCGTCTTCTCCAGCTGACTCCTTTCATCATCCTTAAAGAAGATGGTCATAGTAGCACTAGACTTGTCCCCATAAACTTTCCTCCCCTCAGTGGCCAAACCTGTGATATTACCAATGAACTCCTTACTTATGGTGAATTCCATCCCAAACACCCTCAAGATTCTACTTTTCCATCCCTTCACAAAATATTATGACATCTTAGGGTCGAATCCATGAAGTCTTTCAAAATAGGTAGTAACACCCCCATCCTGTAGCAGCCCCCAAACCTTCTTGTTACTCTAGGAAGAGTCACAAGAAATTGGCTCAACACGATTCAGCTCTCCTCCCATGGCGACAACAGAGACAAACCATAGAAACATCAAATATTTGCATAGAAACTTCAAATATTTGTAGAGGATGCAAAATAGAAGAAGCATGAAGAAAAATAAGGCTTTACAATCACCCACAATCCGTGTGGGAAAAATGAAGTGACAAGAGGAAATAATTACTCTTGAATGCACATCTTTACAGAACTTTGCCACATCATTGAAATGCAAGGTTAAGACACAAACGAAGTCACACTTGGATTCAAAAAACCACATGAAAATAAACATATGATTTTAAAAAATCATTAAGGGTACGCCCTCCTCAAACATTTTGAATATCATGATTGACAATTGATTGGATGTCGACGGGGAGGGGGTCATGATGCAGGAACATCAATTTGGTTTTTTGTTTATGCTCATTTTGATGTTAGGAGTTTTATTTGTGTTAGGTTATATCTTAGGGGATCCATTAGGATTATTTTCAACAATCTAAGTTGTGTAAATAGGCCTAGAAATTCAAATTTTGCATTTCCTGCCAAAATGCAAATATGAATTTTCTAGGTGCTTTTTGACTTGTAAAAGGTTGGAGTTTGTTCCTTAGCTGTATTTTTCAGTTTTTTTAGTCTAATAAGGTCTTATAAAACCATGACTAACCCTGTAAGGTCTTTTTTCATGTTTTGGTTTCATTCCTAAGTTGTAAAAGTGCATATTTTGCAAGTTTAAGTGCAAAAAGGACATTATGACTTTAGGCTTTAGATGGAAAAGCATGTAATTTCGAGTGTAATTATTCTTGACCATTCATAAATTTTGAAATAATAAAGAATAAGGCTCCAGTAAGTTGTGGAAGAGGTTTTTCATATATTTAATACCCTCTTTTTCCATGATTTTTGATAGTTTTTTTATGCAAATATAGTCTGAAAGCAGCTTTGTATGACCTTGTATGGATTAGTGATAGACCTAGAATTGGTTGGAAAGTTGATGTTTTTTCTATATAATCTAATGCATCTAGTTTGGAGTGATTTAATTGTGTTTTGATTGAGTTATAACAAAATGCCATTAACTGCCCTGTTACAAGCTAGGGTTTCCAGCAAGTTTTAAAAATTCATCTTTTGATTGAGCTGGTGAAAATTGATGAAATTTGGAAAAAAACCTTTTGCAATCCATTGTTGAGTTTTCCACGAAAGGATAAGTCATAATTCAATCATTTGTGTGATTTATGAAGGTCTGTGTGTGTTCATTAGCCTTAGGACTATCAAAAATCCTAGTTTCTTGAGGGTTTAGTGAAAAAAATACATTGTTTTACATTAACCACAACAAAGTAGGGTTTGATCAGACTCTAAGGAAGTGTTTTGAAGTGTTTAGGAGCCTAAGAAATCAAAGAGTGGGTGTAGATGCCATAAATACCCAATTAGGACATTGTTAAGGGTTTGAGCCTAGAGAGGAAAGTTTGAAGAAATCATGAAAGATAGGGTTATAACACCTCAAGGAGAGTCCATAGAGTCTGAAAACACTTGTTTCATGTTATTGTTTATCCTTTTGCATCATTATTAGTATCAAAGCTAGTTAAATCCAAGGAAACAAATACAAGGGTTAACAATTCAAAAGGAAAGATACCTCCAAGGCTCAACGCTACAGAAAGGGTGGCAGAAAGAATAGCCACACAATTGGGAGAAGCCCTTGATAGAGAAATGAGGGAGATGAGAGTTAGTTTGGATGCAAGACTCATTGCAGTGGAAGATATCCAAAGAAGAGGAGTGGTTATAGGGGATACGAGTGACCAAGAAGTGGTGAATAAAGCACCTCAAGAAGAAGCTCAAGAAGAGAGGGATGTTGATGATGTGAGGATGGAAAGATTGTTGAAGGAAATCAAGGATGAAGGAACCAAGGTGAAGATGGAACTTCCAGTATATATAGGTAGTTTGAATGGTGAATAACTCCTTGATTAGATAGGGCAGTTGGACAAGTATTTTGAATTTGAGGATGTACTTGAAGAGCAGCAAGTAAAGTTGGTCAGGACCAAGCTGAAAGGTCATGCATCCCTATGGTGGGATTATGTTCGGGAAGAAAGGAAAAAGAAATGAAAATCCAAGATTACTTCTTGGGATCGGATGATTTACAAGTTGAAGGGAAAATTCTTGCCAAGTGACTACATGACTAAGTTATGTAGGAAGTTTTAGAACTTGAAACAAAAGGATATGGGAGTGAAAGAGTACACTATTCAGATTTTTACAAGTTGAGTATCAGATCAGGACACATGGAGGATGACACTGACAAGGTTGCAAGATACATTAATGGGTTGAAGTATAGCTTACAAGATGAGTTGATCCTCACAAGCCCCAGGAAACTTAAAGAGTGTTATCAACTAGCATTAAAGGTTGAGGAGAAGCTGAATAGGAAGCAAGAAAAGCATAATAGAGGTAGAGGAAGGACTTACAGAGGTAGAGGTCCATATGTTGGTAGAGGATAGTCATGAAGAAATAAAGGTGATTCAATAACCTCACAAGAACAATCACCAAGTTTAAGAGGAGGTTCTAGAGGAAGAAGGCATAACTTTAGGGGAAGGCTTGGAAAAAGAGGAGGATTCAATGGTTTCACAGAAAAATGCTACAAGTGCAACAAGTTTGCAAGTCATCAAGCTTGAGAGAGTCCAGAAGAGAAAACAAATACCACCTTTAGGAATGAAAGAAGAACTCAAGTTGCTCAAGGAGGAGATGAAGAAAGTGTTAACTCCTCACCACAACCAGAAGAACCAAAGAAAGGAGAATCCTTGTAGATGAGAAGTGCATTGATCAAGGTTCCAATGGAGAAGGAGCCACCTTAAAGGAAGTCACTATTTAAGACTGTTTGCAAGTCCCAAGGTAAGTGTTGTCAAGTTGTTATAGATTCTGGTAGTACTGATAATCTAGCTGATGTTGAGATGGTAGAGAAACTAAAGTTGAGGAGATTACCTCATCCTACACCATACAAAGTCTCATGGTTGAATAAGGGACAACAAGTTCTAGTTAATGAACAATGTTGGGTAGAGTTTCAAATAGGAAGGTATAAAGACAAGGTGTTATGTGCTATCATCCCTATGGATGTATTCCATGTGTTATTTGGTAGGGCTTGGCAATATGATAGAAAAACAATACATGATGGTAGGAAGAATGTATATGTTTTGGAGAAGGATGGAGTTACCTACACCTTAGCACCTTTGAAGGACGAAGATAAAGACCAAAAGGTGGGATCAAGTGTGATGTTAGTGGGTGAAAAAGAGTTTCTAAATACAATGGAAGAGGAAGAGATAGGTTTTACAGTGATGATTAGACCTAGGATTGTCCTAATAGCAACAAGAATTGATGAGTTGCCTTGGGAAATTCAAGACACGTTGAAGGGTTATGCAGATATAGTTGTTAATGAACTTCCTAATTCCTTGCCTTCAATGAGAGATATTAGTCACCATATAGACTTTATACCAAAGGATAGTCTACCAAACAAAGAAGCCTATAAGATGACACCCCAACAAAATGAATAAATTAGAAAACGGGTACAAGAGTTGCTTGATAAAGGGTTAATCAGGGAGAGCCTTATTCCTTGTGTAGTTCCAATTTTTTTGGCACCTAAGAAAGGAGATGAGTGGAGGATGTGTATTGATTCTAGGGTAATAAACATAATAACAATCAGATATAAGTTTCCACTTCCAAGAATAGAGAACTTAATGGATTGTTTATGTGGGACAAGTTACTTTACAAAGATAGATCTCAAAAGTGGATACCACCAAATAAGGATCAGGCAAGGAGATGAGTGGAAAATAGTCTTCAAAACTAATGAGGGCTTATGTGAGTGGCTTGTTATTCCATTTGGCCTTTATAATGCACATAAAACCTTCATGAGGCTCATGAATGAGGTCCTCAAACCATACATTGGTAAGTTTGTTGTTGTTTACCTTGATGACATCTTGGTTTTCAATGCTAACAAGGAAGAACATTTGTATCACTTAAATTTGGTGTTGAGAAGGCTACAAGAGGAAAAAGTGATGATCAATCTGAAAAAGTGTGAGTTCATGAAGAAAAAATTGTTGTACCTTGGTTTTGTGGTTTTAAAGGGGATGTTGAAGATGGATCTAAGCAAAGTGAAGGCAATATTGGAGTGGCCTACACCTAGATCAGTCACAAAGGTAATAAGTTTCCATGGTCTTGAAAGCTTTTACATAAAATTTATCAAAAAAATTAGAGTCATATATGTACACCTATCATAGACACTATTAAAGGTGATAAGAAAGGGAAGTTTGTATGGATTGAACAAGATGATAAGAGTTTCAAATATCTGAAGAAAAAAAATGACTGAGCAACCTATCTTGGTTTTACCCGACTTTAACAAAGTCTTCCAAATAGAATGTGATGCTAGTGGACATGCAATAGGAGTAATTTTAAGCCAAGACAATAAACTAGTAGCATATTTATTGAAAAAATGAATGATGCAAAGAATTACTCATCATATGACTTGGATATGTATGCAATGGTTCAATCACTTAAGAAATGGAGACATTACCTTCTACCTAAAGAGTTTTTGGTATATACAAACAACCATGCACTTCAATTCATAAATAGCCAAAAAAAACTTAGTCAAAGGCACATAAAGTGGGTTGAGTACTTACAAAATTTTACCTTCATAATCAAACACAAGAAGGGGAAGAGTAACAAGGTGGTTGATGCTTTAAGTAGAAGGGTATTAATGGTGCAATAAATTCAGCTAAAAGTGTTGGGATTGAAGCACTCAAGGAGATGTATGAGGATGATGAGGATTTCAAAGAAGTTTATGAAGTTTGCAAGCAACCTATTAGCACTAACAAAGAGAACTGGATAGATTATCTTATACAATATGGTTTGTTGTTTAAGGGAGCACAAATTTGTGTGTCGAAATGTTCTATGAGGGAAAATATCAAGGAGAAGCATTGTGGGAGTATGGTGGATCATTTTGTCCTTGACAAGAACTAGAAAAGCTAAGAAGGAACTAATTTTGGCCAAGGATGCAAACAGGTGCAAGAAGATTTGTGGAGAGATGTACATTATGTCAAAAACCAAAAGGGAGTAGCACTATTGTAGGACTGTACCAGCCTTTACCATTCCCAATAGGCCTTGGGAATCCATTAGTATGGAATTTGTTATGGGGTTTCCAAAGACTCAAAGGAATTTTGATTCAGTTTATGTAATTATTGCTAGGTTTTCCAAGATGGCCCACTTGATCCCAATAAAAATTATAAGTGATGTTTTATATGTTGCAGGTTCATTCTTCAAGGAAGTTGTTAGACTTCATGGATTTCCATTGAGCATAGTCTCTGATAGAGATAATAAGTTTATAGGACACTTTTGGAGAACATTGTGGAGGAATCTTGGTACAAATATCAATTTTAGCTCAGCCTACCACCCTCAAACTGATGGCCAACCTAAGGCGGTCAATAAGAGCTTAGGTAACCTAGTAATATGCCTTTCAAAGGATCATCCTAAACAATGGGATCTTGTGTTGCACCAAGCAGAGTTTTCTTATAATAACTCAGTGAATAGGAGCATTAGCAAGAGTCCATTTTAGGTGGTCTATGGAATGCAGCCAAGAGGAGTGTCTGAACTAAGGGATCTTAGTGGTATGGAGGAGAAAAGTGCAAAGGGTGAACAATTTTCTATTTCCATGCAAGAGATACATCAACAAATGAAATAGTAGCTCCAAACAAGTGTGGAAAAGTACACGTAAAAGGAAAATTTAAAAAGAAGGGAGGTTAGTTTTAAGGTTGGATATATTTTCTTAGCACATCTCAAGAAGAAAAGGTTCCCTAAAGGTTAATATACCAATTTGAAGATGAAGAAGATAGGTCCTTGTACGGTTGTTAAGAAGTTTTCCAATAATGCCTATGAGATAGATTTGTCTAGTGGAGTAGGCATATCACAAATTTTTAATGTTTCTGACTTATACCCTTACAAAGGGGATGTTATTGATGATGAAGGAGAAAACGTATAGAAGATATCAGATGTTGAATGGATAAACGACCTACCACCCACCAAACCAACAGAGTTAGAGTACATTCTTGACACCAAAGAGAGAAAGAAGACCAAAGGCAAGAAATAATTTTAGTATTTGATTAAATTGAAGTACCTCCCATATGAGGATACCACATGGATGACAGAATCAGACATCACCAAGCACGGGAGGACAATTTTAGACCTTCTCTCAGGTGGAACCTGAGTTTCATTTTTTTCCCCTTAGGAGTATGATGCAAGAGCATCACTTTGGTTTGTTTTTATGCTCATTTTGATGTTAGGAGTTTTATTTGTGTTATATTAGGTCTTAGTGGATCCATTAGGATCATTTTCCATAGTCTAATTTGTATAAATAGGCCTAGAAATTCATAAAATTATTTTCCTACCAAAATGCAAATTTGAATTTTATAGGTTCTTTTGGGCTTGTAAAAGGTTAGGTTTTGTTCCTCAACTATAGTTTTGAGCTGGTTGAGTCTAATAATGTATTAGAAGACCATGACTAACCTTGTAAGGTCTCTTCTCATGTTTTGGTTTCATTCCTAGGTTGTAAAAGTGCATATTTTGCAAGTTTAAGTGCAAAAAGGACATTAGGACTTTAGGTTTTGGATGGAAAAGAATGTAATTTTCAGTGTAACTTTTCTTGATCATGAATTCACATCAAAATAAAAAAGAAGTCTCCAGGAAGCTATGGAAGATTTTTTGCACAATAATACCTTGTCTTTCCATTATTTTGACAGATTTTTTTATGTAAATACAGTATGAATCGGCTTTGTACGACCCTTTACGGATCAATGATAGGCCTGGAATTGGTTGGAAATTTGGTTTTTGGTATGTAGAATCTAATGCATCTAGTTTGGATTGATTTCATTTTTTATTATTGAGCTACAACAAAAATTCTATTAACTGCCCTAGTACAAGTTAGGGTTTCCAACAGTTTTTAAAAATTCATATCTTTTGATTAAGTTGGTGAAAATTGATGAAATTTGGTAAAACCTTCTAAAGGGAATTTTCCAGGTGTCCACCAAAGGATAATTCCTAATTCAATCATTTTTGTGATTTATGAAGGTCTGTGTGTGTTCATTAGTCTTAGGACTGTCAAAAACCCTAGTTTCTTGAGGGTTTAGTGAAAAAATACATTGTTTTGCATTAACCACAACAAAGTAGGGTTTGATAAGACTTTGAGGAAGTGTGTTGATGTGATTAGGATCCTAATAAATAAAATAGTGAGTGTAGATGCCATAAATACCTAACTAGGACATTGTTAAGGATTCGAGCCTAGAGAGGAAAGTTTGAAGAAATCTTGCAAGATAGGGTTATAACGCCTTTAGGAGAGTCCATAGAGTCTGAAAACAGTTGTTTCTTGTTATTGTTTATCCCTCTACATCAAGTCATTCCCTTCCCAAACTTTATACTCATTAACCCCATAATTGGCAAAATTATCAGCTAGGTAATTACCCTCCCTAAAAATATGGGATATGAAACTTTGATCAAAAGAATTCAAAATAGCCAAAGCATCAAGGATAATAGGTTCAACAGACCAAGAAGGAGGGGTAGAATTTTTAAGGTTATTGACAATATTTAAGGAATCACCCTCTATCCAAACCTTTTTGAATCCTTTAGACTAAGCCATCTTCAAACCATGGTAAGTGACATAAGCTTCCGCAAAGTGGTTTATCTAGGTTCACAAAGGGAACGCCACCGCAAAAAGAAACCTACCAATAGAATCACACAACACTCCCCTACAACCAGCAGGTCCCAGATTACCTTTCACATCTCCATCAAAATTGAATTTCACCCGACCAATAGGAGGAGCTTTCCACACATCATTCATGGGAGCCTTGTGTTAAGAAGTTGACTTGGCATTGTTGTCATTGATGTCAAAACCTGGGATCTAGAAGGTTGTGCTCTGGATAATATATAGAAATGACCTATCCTATTGTATGTTATAATGTTACGCAGTGCAGATGTTATCCTTGATCTAAATATGGTAGTACTTATTTTTGGGACATTTGTGGAAGACAAGTAATGAAGAATAATGAAGACTAATCTTTTGATATTGGTTGTTGTACCTAAAGCTCATTTCGGGTATCCTTGCTATCCAGAAATTCATGTATCATGTTACAAGTTTTGTTATGTCTAACTGCACTCCTCTGGTTGGTACTGAAAATGATGATGATCAAGATTTGGTCTTGGTTGTGGTGTTCCTATCAGCTCTGTAATATATCTCATGTAATTCAAAGTACACTATATCTTGGTAATTATGTTAGGTGATGAACTTATCTTATGTATGACCTATTTATGGGTCTCAGTGTAACGTGGTAAGAAGATCTTTATGTGCGACCTATTCTTTGGGTTCAGTGCCAATGTGCCAAGCCTTATTGAATATTTCAAGGTTGTTCTTCAAGCCGACATGTTTTTCTAGGCCGACTCATTTTGTTCTCTAGGTATATATATATATATATATATATATATAGAGAGAGAGAGAGAGAGAGAGAGAACATCTTTTTTGTATAGAACAAGAAGTGTGGTATGTGCAAACAGTGATAAGGGTGCGAAGGATTGTGCAACAAGGAACAAAGAAGGAAGTGAAGGCGAGTGTCAGAAAGAAGAAATCTATATTGCAAAGGGTGTGCAAGGAAGGTGTGTAGAGGATTCTTCACCAAATCTATTGTAGATAGATATTGTGCTCTTAACCGGAACTGACTTCATGCATATGTAGATGCAACTTCATCATTTCATGTTTTGTCTATTTTGTAATCAGATGTTTTTGTATTAATCGGGTAGTGAGCCCACCGACGGTGAGCCTTACCTATAATGAGCATTTTGGCAGTGAGACCTTGTAAAAATCACCTTAACCGGTGCCTTATAATTGAGAATTAGCATTATCCATGGTTTTTCCCATCTTGGGTTTCCATGTAAATTTTGGTATTCTTTGTGCTTGGTGTTGTTAAGTGCTTGCATGTTCATATCTATTTTAATTAATATCATACTAATTTAAGATTGCTCTGGATTAAGAAAAGAAAGTAAAGTGTTTTGTGATAACCGATTCACCCCCCCCCCCCTCTCAGTTATCTGGATTGTTCAAAAATTGGTATCAGAGATTGGTCCCTTGTAGATAGAGCTTAACCGCTTGTGGGAGATCTTGGTAGTTTGAATAGATGGAAGGAGATTATTACTTTGAAGAAGAACTAAAGACAATATTAAGTGATATGGAAAGTATAGAATCTAAAAATGAGGAACTAAAAGAGAACATAAAGGAGGAAAATTCTTGCATCTCAAAGCTAAGGGAGAAAATCCAGAAATTCAAAGCAATACATAGAGAAGTCGGCAAGAAATTAAAGGAGTCAAAGGAAAGTGTTGTGAATATAAAGCTACGGTTGGATGAATGCAATAAGAGTGGAGAAAAACTCAAAGATACGATCAAACAAAAATGGAAGAATGGAAGAAGCTTGAAGAAAATCTCAAGGATACCATCAAACAGAAATTGGAAGAAAATGAGAAGTTAGATCAAGAGTTAAGAAGACTAAAATCAAAAGCAAGAGTATGTGAAAGTAGCATGATTCTAGATCAAATTTTGTCCTTATATAAATGTCACAAGGATAAGGGAGGACTTGGCTTCTTGGGGGAAAGCTCAAATCAGAATACTAAGAGTAAAGACAAAGTAGTTGAAGACGAAGCAAGATCTGTTCTAACAAGCAAGGTCCAGAACTCTAGAACATCGAAAAACAGACCCCCGGTCAAGCAACCAAATGCTCAAAGGTACTTATCATTTAATGGTCATTGTTTTCTATGCAAAAATTTATGACATAAGGCTATAGAGTATAGAAGCAAGAAGGAACTAGGTATTCAATGCTTTAACTGTCACAAAGCAAGTCACAAAGCAAGTCATTGCAGAAGTCAATTATCTAATCCGGCTAGAAGGAATGGAATGAATAACCTATTTCATGGTTATTGCCACTTATGACATGGTTATGGTCACAAAGCTAATCAATGCAAATCTAGAGTTCATTCAGTTAAGTCAGGGAAAAGATGTTATAAGTGCAATGAATCCAGACATTATGCTAACAAATGTAGATATGTTGCTTCGAAAAATCTTGAAAACAAAAAGAAGGTTGCAGAATCATATGAATCTAAGGAGAATACTGTCATGGTTTAGAAGAAAAATGAAACGAGTGTGGAGATCTCTTATGTGGTACCGAATCCCGGTACAAGCTCTTCTAAAATATGAGCCAACTGCCTCAACTCAGGGGGAGTTTTGCAATGCATATCCTTTCGATTCCCCCTTTTCGAAATAAGTTTGAGGTGTTTTCGGCATGAATAAGCTAGACCCAGTTGGTAATGTATGATGAAGCTTAATCTAGTTGATTGAAAAGTGAAGTACAATTGCTAGCTTCATCGATGCATGATTTGGAAGAAAAATCATCATGAGCAATTAAGGATAAAAGACAAAGTTTTTCAAATCATTTATCATAGTTTGCAAAGAAGAAGAAGAGGTTTTCATTGAGCGATAGAGGATTGAAGAAGCTAAGCACGATGATGGAATCCATCTTTATTGGAAGTGAATCTAGTGGTGGAATTCCGTTGAGGCTGAAGGGAGTAGAATTGGACGAATTTGATCATAGGAAGATGAAGGAAATGGAACTAGGGTTGAAGACTGATGAATTGCAGAATGTGAGTGCCTTGGGTATGGATCTATGGGGAGAATTCCCCTAGTTTTCTAACAAAGAATCTATCTTGTTCCTGTTGATTCTATTCAAGGATGGAAGCATCGTCTTGGACAAAACCTATCCAATCACTAAGGAATCCATTGAAGCTATTACTGGATTGTGCAGAGTTGGTGACCTCCCTAGGAAGAAAATGGTGAAATACAGAGACGTGGAGGAACTTACCAATATCGAAAAAGACCCTTGAGCTCTACTAATAAATACCATTTTCGATACTATAGTAAGGTATGTTGCTTACGATATCTCATACAAAATCTATTTCCAAAATCGTGAAGGTTCTACATCTTCTATTGATGTGTATCTTGCACACAATATGGTGAAGGAAAATCAACAGTTTGACTTTTGTAGTCTGGTAATGGAAAACCTAATTGAGAATGTCAAAATTTCTTTGGTTGAGGGTTATCCCTTCCAATTTAGATCTTTGTTCATTTGTTTAGTATTCTACTTTCTGAATTTGTTACCATCAAAGGAGAATGTCAAGTGGAAGTCCAACATCCCTACCGGAAATCAAGTTTACAGATACTTGGAATGTTTGGAAGATAAGGAAAATGCTTGCAAAGTTTATTTCTCATCCTTGGAGATGGATATGTGCTCCGGTGTGATAGTGTCTAGTACTAGGCCTATCAGTTAGTTTGAGGAGGGTTCCTCCTTCGATAAGAGGGAGTTAGATGTTGTCATTGGTGGTTCCCCTTCAGAACATAAAAGGAGGAAAATTAACACAAAATATTTCATCATTATCTCAGAAGAGAAGGAAGAAGAGTCTCTTCCTAATACAAATGAAGTTCATTCAGTGTTGAATGAGGGTGATATGAAAAAGATTGGTGAAATTTGGAATGCCTGCTCTCCAAACAGTAGACCTAGAAATGAAGATGCCTTGGTTGATTATCTACTCAAGAAGGGTATTACTATTTCTGTTGTTTCTGACTCGTTACCAAATAATCTGGTAGAAGTTGTTGAAGAAAGATTGTTGTAGACGGGATCTGAAGGAGATAAATTCCAAGCTATGATTGAAAGAAGATGTGTCACAACCAAACAAAATTTATCCAAACACATTGTTGAGACAAAATTATGCATTAAAGAAATGTTTGACATCTACAACTACTATCTTCGATGGCCTGCTGTTGTTGATAATTTTAGAAGCATAATTGAAGCTATTGAATTAGAATTGAATGATATTGGGAAGTGTTTCAACTTCTTCAAGGATAAAGATGGAAAACAAAGAATAATATTTGGTGAGTTACAACCTGAGTTATTGTCTACTCAAAGACAGAGGGAAGACTTGGTTAAAACTTTCTAATTTGGTCAAAGAAATTGTTGATTTCCGGTTGGATCATCTCTCTGGGATACTTTTTGATGCAGAGGATTGTGAACAATAGTGCCTATCTTTGGGCTAGTCGTATTCATTTGGGATGTTGTTTCTACAGGACAGTGTGTGTGCCAGGATGGTTTCTGCAATGCAAGCTTGGAAGAGGATTCTTCCAATTGTGAAAGAAAGGTACAAGAAAATATTTCATGTGAATGAAAAGTGTTATTTTTACATGATTTCTTGATTTCTTGAATATTCTTATTTTGGCCCTTTTCCTTTGATGGAAAAAAGGGGGAGAAAATAAAGAGAAAAACAAAAACAAAAAGAGGAATTGAAGAGGAATTGAATTTCTTGACAAAGGGGGAGTGCTTGGAGCTTTTGCAGCTTGAAGTTTTTGTTTTTGAGTTTTTTCTGTTTTTCCATCAATGCCAAAGGGGGAGATTGTTGAGAAGTTGTTGACTTGGAATTGTTGTCATTGATGTCAAAACTTGGGATCTGGGAGGTTGTGCTCCAGATAATATACATAAATGATCTATCATATTGTATGATATAATGTTGTGTAGTACAGATGTTATCCTCGATCCGGATATGGCAGTAGTTCTTTTTGGGACCTATGTGGAAGACAATTAATGCAAAATAATGAAGACTAATCTTTTGATAGTGGTTGTTGTGCCGAAAGCTCATTTTGGGTACCTTTGCTATCCGGACATTCATGTAGAGTGTTACAAGTTTTGGTATGTCTAATTGCATTCCTCTGGTTGGTACTGAAAATGATGATGATCAAGATTTGGTCTTGGTTATGGTGTTCCTATCGACTCCAGAGTATATCTCATGTAATTCAAAGTACACTATATTTTGGTATTATGCTAGGTGATGAACTTATCTTATGTATGACCTATTTCTGGGTTTTGATGTAACTTGGTAAGGAGATCTTTATGTGCGATCTATTATTAGGGTATGATTCTAGCGTACCAAGCCTTATTGAATATTTCAAGGTTGTTCTTCAAGACGACATGTTTTTCTAGGCCAACTCATTTTTTTCTTCGGCTCTATATATATATATATATATATAGAACATCTTTTTTGCATAGAACAAGAAGTGTGGTATGTGTCAATAGTAATAAGGATGTGAAGGATTGTGCGACAAAAAAAAAGAAGGAAGTGAAGGAGAGTGTCAGAAAGAAGCAATCTATATTGTAGAGGGTGTGCAAGGAAGGTGTGCATAAGATTCTTCACTAGATTTGTTGCAGACAGATATTGTGCTCTTAACCGGAACTGACTTCATGCATATGTAGATGCAAATTCATCAATTCATGTTTTTTTAATTTTATAATTAGATGTTTTGTATTAATCGGGAAATCAAACCACTGGTAGTGAGCCTTACCTGCAATGAGCATTTTGGCAGTGAGCCCTTGTAAAAATCGCCTTAACCGATGTCACCTTAACTAGTTCCTTAAAATTGAGAATTAGCATTCTCCATGATTTTTCCCATCTTAGGTTTCCATGTAAATTTTGGTGTTATTTGCGCTTGGTGTTGTTAAGTGCTTGCATGTTATATATGTTTTAATTAATATCAGATTGATTTAAGATTGCTCTAGATTAAGAAAAGAAAGGAAAGTGTTTTGTGATAATTGATTCACCCCCCTCTCAGTTACCTGGACTATTCAACACCTTTCCCTTCTTCAAAGGAAGAGATATATCACAAGGGAGGTTCCAATTAAGGGAGACAAGAGCATATCATGGAGCAACAACAATATTAGGCCCAACCTGAAAGGACACCTTAGAAAAAGAATCTTTTTGATGGTAGTGCAAATCTTAAAGGCAATCCTGATAGGGGAAAGGGCAACATCCCTAAAAATTATGTTATTTCTTTCCAACCAAATTCCCCATGCCAAATGAGGAAGAGTAAGAGACCAGAGGAAGTCCAGAGCAGGATTAAAGGGCGAGCCCAACCATTGAGACCACAAATCCCCAATATAAGACGAGAAGACCCAATTCAAGTTCCAAAGAGAGAGCACATAGGCCCAAACATCCCCCACAAACCTGCAACCAACCAAACGATGGTACGCATCCTTCGTAGCCTCTTCAAAAAGAAAGCATGTGTTAGGCATCATTAAACCCCTTTTCACAAGATTATAAATAGTAAGAACTTTGTTTTTGCAAAATAACCAAAAGAACGCATTCACTTTAGGAATCGGCTTAAGGAACCAAAGAGAATCCCAAAACAAAATAGGACCAATAAAGGCACATTGGAGAGCAAAAGTCGACGAAACAGAAAAGTTTCCAATAGAAGAGAACTACCACACCACCTTGTTAGTTGAGGAAAAAGAAGGAATATGAACAATAGATAAGGCTTTAAAGAGAACCTCCAAACCAAGGTTAATCACCTTAAGCCTTTTCCAAGAACCATCAACAATGTAATCAACAACAAATTTTCCAAAATGATGAATACAAAGGTCCATAAAAGGAAGAGCCCATATATCATCTTTGAGGGGGCCATTACCAATCCACCAATCTTCCCAAAAAAAATATTCTTGCCATTCCCCAACTGCCACTGTAGCCCCTTAGAAATAATACTTCTAGATTTAACCATAAAATTCCAAAGGGAAGAACCAAAAGGGGGCGAAGCCACTAGCAAGAAGATCCCTAATACGATCCACTCCCCGAAAATATTTACTAGAGAAAATGTTAGCCCATTCACTATTTCTAGAGATAAGGTTTCAAAGCTGCTTAGCAAGTAAAGCAAGATTGGATTCTCTAATTTTATGAATACCCAAGCCACCAACCTTCTTACCCCTACAAATATCATCCTGAGATACCAAATGCAACCTTTTCTTCTCTTCAACCGCAAACCAAAGGAAGTTTTCTTGAATAATTTCAATCTTTTCAACAAACTTTTGAGGCATCGAGACTTAAGGCATAAACCGACAGGTTTTGGAAAGTAGACTTAATCAATTGAACTTTCTGAGCTTAGCTCAACAAAGCACCTTTCCAGCCAACCAACTTAGAATTAAACTTATCCACCAAGCCACACCAAAAAGAATCAGGAACAAAATTAGAGCACAATGGAAGGTCCAAATAAGACGACAACAATTCCCCAATCTAACACTGCAAAATTTGAGCAATTCTTTGCTACCTCTACTTAGGAGTATTGAGAAAAAACACAGTAATCTTGGGAAAGTTGACCTTTTTCCCAGAAGTCACTTCATATTTTTTCAAAATAAGCTTGATCGCTTTAGCTTCTTTAATGGAAGACTCACTAAGCATGAAGGCATCGTCCACAAAATGCTAATGGGAGAAAGTATGATTGTGAGAAGGAGAAAGACCCTTTAACAAACTAGCATTAACAAACCTCTGAATTCATCTCCCAAGAGATTCAACCATAATTATAAAGAGAAAGGGGGAGATGGGGTCACCTTGTCTCAATCCCCTCAAGCAAGAAAAGAGAGTGGAAGGAGATCCATTGACTAAAACAAAAAAAAATCAAACTAGAAATTAACTGTCTAACCAACAAAACAAACTTCTCCCTGAAGCCAAAAGCCTTCAAAATCTTTAGGAGGAATCCTCAGTCAACTATATCATAGGATTAGAGAAGGTCACCCTTCAAGATAAAACCCACCTATTTATTAACCATCAAGGAATGGATATTCTCATGGACAGTAATAATTCAATCAAGGATTTTCCTACTAGGCACAAAACCATTTTTCTAAATCGAAATAATTTGAGGAAGAACCTTCTATAATCTCACTGCTGGCACTTTAGAAAAAAAATTATAGTTAGAATTGCACAAGCTTATAGGATGAAACTCACCAAAGGAGGAAGCTCCCGACCTTTCAGAACCAGAACAATAAAGGAGGAGTTCAATTCTTTCAAAATATTACTACTGCCAAAGAACTCTTTAGTAGAACCCATGACATCCTTAGCCACAATATCCCAAAAGGATTGGAAGAAGAACATAGGGAAGACATCAAGATCAGGTGCCTTATTACCTTCAAACAAGAAAACTGCACTCTTAATCTCATCATCCAAAGGAATACAAACCAACTATCGATTGAGGTCATCAGAGATGATATGGGGAATGTCCATTAAAAGATCATGTTGACAAGAAGGGTCCAAAACATCATCCACAGACAACAAATCAAAGAAGAAAGAAGTAGCAGCCTACATAATATCCTCATCATTATCCAACACTTGATTGTTGTACCTGATAGAATTAATATGATTATAAGTTTGGTGCTTTAACGTAGAAAGATGAAAGAATTTGGTATTTTTGTCCCCACTCTTCAACCACGTGATTCTTGACCTTTGTTTCCAGAATTCATCCTCCTTAGCAACAATATTATGCAATCTAGTCAAAAGAAAATTCTCCCTTTGAATAAGATGACGATTGAAGCCGAACAATTAAATAGATTGTTGGACAATAAGAAGCTCATCCTTAATAGCAACTTTATCATCAAAAATCTGACCAAAAGACGATCTATTCCACTTTTGAACATTACATTTGACATTATCCAACTTCTTAGAAAACCCTGTACATCGCAGAACCATCAACCTGAATATTCCACCATGATTGAATCTTATCCTTAAGCTCAAAATGACAGGTCCACATTTTCTCAAATCAAAGAAAGTGCTCGGGTTGATGTTATAATGCCTTCGAGCTCATTCTTCAAAATTTTGAATGAAGATATAAATTCATATAGCCTAACGGCTATTCATTTATTGAGATAATTAAGTGAAGAGGTGCTTCACTTGGCAACATTACTCTTCTCTCTTGGTCGACCTTCATTGTAATTCACAATTATTATTTGTAATTATCCCTTTTCTTATGTGGCCGACCTAGATCTTGAAGAGA